>JACEFO010002507.1:0-11227 GCA_015342445.1 Digitaria exilis
TATAGGCCTATATATAGCTTGCCTTTTGGACGCATGCATGTGATTTTTGGGTAAGTGCAAGTGAAGGTGGTGAGCTAAATTAAAGTGCAGTGACACGCTGTGTGTTTATGAGGCCGATGTCTTTCTTATGCGTGCTCTAAAATTTCGGCCGCCTACTAAAACAAGGCAAAGATTATATGTGGTTACTGCATGATACGACGACACTACAAATCCGGATCCGATCAGCACGACCGGCCCACTACCTGCAGCAATATAAAGTTTACCAGTCATTTTCTTCACAAAGGTAAAGTTGGTTGGGCATGCATTAGCCAGATAAACATGGCATTTTTATAGTAAAACCAGCAGATATTAACACAAGGTAGGCAGTACCACAATTTAATGCCTGCGCATTTCTGTAAAAAAACTGTGCACACGTACTGGTGGACAAAATCATGCCATGCTTTTATATGAGAGAGAGAAAAAAAAACTAAGTAGCATGGTCATGGGAGTTCATAATGCAGTCATGCATGAAGCAACTGATTGGATCAAGTTACAGTCAAATTGCCTTCCCCGAGCAGTGATCGATGAGTCACCCAAGAACTGTCACCACGCCCGCCAGCACCGAGCTGCCGCCGCCGCCGCCGGCGGCGGCCGTCTGTTTGGCCGGTCCGTGTCGTCCACCGTTCTAAACACGAGCTGCACGACAGAGAAAGCTAATAAAGAAGCAGTTGTTGATTGTTTTAATTATCGTCTACCAATATAATAAAGATGCATACATATATAATAAATATATATAGCAAGCAGAGGACTGAGGTCTGAGTCGTTGATCTAAGTGGTGATGAAATCCGGCTGCATGGTCGTCAAAAGCTGCGTAATATTGCCGGCCCGGCGGGGAGTACATACGTTAGGGCGGCGGAACAACCGGCGCTCGGTGTTAGCGTCTCCGACGTGCAGTGCAGGCCTAGGGTTTCTTACGCAAATGAATGCGCAACTGGCAGAGCCGTCGTCGATGCCATTGGTCCAGGCTCCATGCACGGGGGTCGGCCGGTGTGCTTTGTTTGGCTATGACTGTGACTTTAACCCGGGGAAATAGGCACCAAATGGGTAGAGGACCTTTAATGACGGACGCCGACGTGTCGGTGTTGGCAACATGCACAAGGGCAACAAGGATTGAATCTCAAGATGAGAGCTGCGCCGTCGTCGGTCCGTCCTTATTAAACTACTAAGGATGTGAGATCAAAGTGTAGTAAAAATAAACAATTCTTACCTAATTTAAATCATCTTACCTCACAAGTCGGACCCACCTGTAAGGGTCAAGCCGAGGTGGGAAGTCGGTCAAACCCACCGCAAAATTACTATTTAGAAAATATTTATGCCAAAAACAAATTGTTTTAATACTCTATTCCGTGCTTGTTCTACTCACTCCACCACATCCAGACAACCGACATTCTAAGAGTTGGAAGTTGGAACCACATACGTCTCATGTACGCGTACGCATGCATGTCACACGGCGGGCGGTCCGGGATTCTATTTCGAAGAAGTGTAGCTTGCACGTGCAGATTGTTTGGGGAGTTGGGTAATTGCTGTCTTGTGCATGGTGGCATCTTCGACGTCAACAAACTATGGATTTTGTATTTTCCCATAACTTTTTCGTGCAAAAGGTATGAGCTGGCATCTTGGAAAGGAAATAGCCGAATGTCATATATGCAAAATGCGACACCCGAGGAGATGATGTTGGAGATAAGCATGTGTAGATTGTTAATAGGTTTAGCTATGCCAAAAACACAAGGCGTTGACTATTAACGATAGGTAATGATTTAGACCGGGGCGTCGTACATGACCAGCAGGCTCATCAACACTACGCATGCATAGTCAGCATGCTGCTATTACTCGTCGTCGCTTCGACATCGTACTTCATCTAGCGCAACTGATTGTCGCGCAGCCTCGAATTCTTATAGTAACTTGCTAGATGGACTAAACCATCCGTGCGTTGATTGGATCCCAACCGTGCAATCGTAAATAAGATTTTTGTATACAATTATCGAACTTCTTTGTTCGACGGGATTAACAACCTACTAGCTAATGCAGAAAACTTGGTAATAATGGGAAGCCAGCCTCCCGAATAGGGTTTTAGGGGCCTTAATATACGTCATCTGCGTAGTGTTTATTATGAGTTGGCAATTAAGACACGACATCGCAAAAAGGATTTAATATACTTGGCACGGGTAGAGTTGTGCGGGCGTTGCAAGTATGGGACTAGGGCGTGGACAACAACAACTCGTAGGCTCTGCGCAGCTCGCCCGGCTTTCGGCTCGTTAGTCGGCCGGCTCGGCTCGTCGGACTCGTTAGGAATTTATCACGAGCCGAGCTAAGGTTAGCTCGCACGCTATTAACGAGCCAGCTCGAGCTGGCTCGCGAACTGCCACTCGCGAGCCGTAACGACCAGGGAATTAGAATTAGGCGCCAGTATAAAAAGGAGGCCCAAGAAAACTAACAGCCCGGCCCAAGAAAGAGGCCTCACTCGGGCCACTAAACCCTCAAACCCTAGCGACAATCTCCCTTAGTTCAGGATCACGGGGGTAGGGCGAAAGCAGGCGGACACGGCGGGCGCGACTGGCGGCACGTCCACGGATGGGTCTCTCTCCTCCGTCCTCCACTCACTCCTCCTCCGGTCCTCCCCTACGAGCCCCGAGACACCCCCACCACCGCAGCCCTCGCGCCTCCCCGCCGCGGCGCTCGCAAGGCGGCCCGACCCGCGTTGACAGGTCCGGGGATCCATCCCCGGCCTCCGCCACACTCCGGAGACCAGCTCTCCGCCCCTAGACGCCTCGGTGGGGTGCCGCGCGCGCTTGCGTGCGGATTCGATCACCGCCGGGAATGCGCGCCTCGCTCTTTCAACCCGCTCTCCCCGTCTGGTGTCTGACTGACATGGTGCGTTTTTTTTTTATCGTGCAGAGCCCGCTGCTCGCAAGAGCAGGAGCGAGAGTAACAGGCTTCTGTTCCGGCTGCCGCCCGACGAGGTAATTCGACGCGCCGGGCGGACTGGGGGTCGAGTGACCCCTAGCTCCTTCCTTTGTTTCTGCGATCTAGCTATTGACTTGGGCTGTGATCTTCCGTTTTGCTAGAATTTGGTGCTCAGCTAGTTGTAACCGGGGCTGAGGGGATTTGATTTCGTGGGGGACTTTGACTTTTGATCACGAGTCATTTTCTAGGACAAACTGGAGCATAACTAAACACTGCTGTTTTAACCTAATTGCTCTGAACCATGGTGGGATCATGCTGTCGGAATTTTGGTTTGATCTACTGAATGTGTCCGTGCAGCGGTACTGTTGGTTGAATTATGGGTGACTGTAGAATAACCTTGCAGTGATGATTAGACATTTAGTTGAATTATGGTTGAATTATGGTTAGTATTGATCTTTTTCAGGATCTGCCTTTATTTCATACTGTGCATTGTGTAGTTTCATGAGTGTCTTCGATGTCGTAATTGATCGACATCTGAAAAACTGATTTTGAGTGAGAACTTAATTGTTTTGCTGACAGTTGTAGAATAACCCTGCAGCTCCGTCCATGGAGAACAAGCAAGAACGCCCGCGGGCCGCCTCGAAGCTCCGATTCAAGAAGCAGGAACAAGCGCAGCACAAAGCGCCATGGCGAAGGTAGCATATCTGCAACCGATCCGATCTCCTATCCCGACTCCATTGGCGTCTGCTTCTGCTGCTGCAGCCTCCATATCCGTACACAAAGACAAAGATAAGGTTTGTGTAATTTTGTGACTGTCAAAAATTAAAGTCATTCTTTGTTGATAAAGGACTGTAAACTAAAACATAATAATGCAATTGATGTACTTTATTGTAGGTTGTAGAAATTCTGGAGCAGGAGGCAGAGGAGGAACAGGATGAGGAGGCAGAGGAGGATGGTGATGATGATGATGATGATGAGAATAGCTTTGACCATGCTGATGAATTATCCATGAGTGAACCTTCAGCTGATGGTGGAAATGGGAACTGAGGAGAGGGATGGAGATGTGTCACACAACTCAGAAGACAAAGAAAGGACAAAAGAGATCTAAGCCTGGTACTCAGTCTGCATCCAAGGCCAAGAGAGGAAAGCGTGCTGATTGTTGGAAGCATTTTTAAGGAGATCACTGTTCCATCAAAGAAAAAATTTGGGGTTTCAGTGACAAAGGCCAAGTGCTTGTTTTGTCATAAAAGTTATATTTACCATCCAGGGGGGACTACTTCTCAGCTGAACAGACACCTGGACAAGTGCACACAATATTTGAACAAGCTAGCTAAGGCTAAAGCTGAACTTGCACAAGGTACACTCACCTTTTCTGCAGATGCCGGGTCTATTATTGTTAAATCCAACAGAATACGACCATGATCATACTAGGACTATTGATTGCCAAGATGATAATTGTCCATGAATACTCATTTAGGATGGTAGAGCACAAATGGTTTAATATATTGATGTCATGGATGAACAACAACTATGAACATATTGGTAGGAAGACTATTAAAAAAAGAATGCATGAAGGTTTATGAATCTGAGAAAGAACTACTCAAGAAGAGTCTTAAAGAGGTCGATTCGATAAGTTTAACTACTGATTATGGACATCTAATCAAAATATCAGTACATGTGTTTGGTGGCACATTACATAGATGCTGATTGGGTTTTGCAATGCCGTGTGCTTAACTTTGTCGAGTTGGATCCTCCCCACACCGGTATTGTCATAGCTCAGGCTGTTTTTGAGTGCTTGGTAGAATGGAAAATAGAGGATAAGATTATGACAGTCACTCTTGACAATGCTTCCAATAATGATGGTGCTATCACAAATTTGAAGGCCAAGCTGCTTGCTAGAAAGAATAATTGTTTTGAACCTATGTATTTCCATGTTCGTTGTGCTGCGCATATTGTCAACCTGGTTGTTAATGATGGACTGCAGCCAATAGACTCTCTGTTAACTGACCTTAGGAACACAGTAAAATATTTTAAGAGGTCTCCATCTCGGATGTACAAATTTCATGGAGGTTTGCAATAAGTATTCTATTGAAGTAGGAAATGGGCTTTTGTCTAGATGTCAAAAACAAGGTGGAATTCGACCTATAGAATGGTAGATTCTTGTTATGGTTACAAAGAGCATTGGTTACTATTATGAAGTAGACAACAACTATGAATGGAATCCTACACAAACTCAGTGGCAAATGTATGACAAAATCAAACCAATATTAGGAACAATGGCAGAAGCAAACCAAAGCATTTTCAGCATCAACCCTACCCCCACTGCAAATGTATTTTATCCTTACATAGTGAAAGCTAAGATTGCATTGAAGGGGCACAAGGGTCTGGAGATGCATATATGATGAGTATGGCTGATGCAATGTTGGAAAAATTTGACAAATATTGGGAGGAGAGAAAACAATGTCATGGTTATTGCTACTATTCTTGACCCTAGGTTCAAGATGAGGTACATCAAATGGTGTTTTGCTCGGATTTATGACTCCCTTAGGCAGCAGAGAGAGATAGATAGATAGAAAAGGAGTTAGAAAGGTGTACAGGAAATATGATCTAATGCATCGCAACAAGATGGGTGAGACTAACACAAGCAACGCTCAAACAACACCATCTTCAAAGGATACATGTAGTTCATTGGCTTCTATTGTTCCAAGCTGGCATTTCCCAATCCTTTCTAGAATCTAATGCTACAGAATGTTCAAAATCTGAGTTGCTCATAATATTTAGATGAAACCAAATATCTCCACCAATGACAATACTTTTGACTTGCTTAATTATTGGAAGGTGAATGCTCATAGATTCCCTGTGGTGTCTAGTATGGCAAAGAGATTCCTTGCAATTCCAGCTAGCAGTGTATCTTCTGAGTCAACTTTCAGCACATCAGGTCGAATTCTTGATGATTATAGGAGTTCTTTGAGGCCCGGATACTGTCCAGGCTTTAGTTTGTGCCTCTAGCTGGATACGGGGTTCTAAAGACTCTCCTATTGTTGTGGTATGTAAATATATGGTATTTGGGCTTTTTTTTTGCAGGCTTTACTTGAATATTTACCATATGATGCTCATTTGGATTGTTTTCTCAGGGGAAAAGGTGATGATGGTGACATAGAATTAATCGAATATTTCCAAAATGTGTGGTGGCAAGCAATTAGTAAAGTGTAAGTGTGCTGTCTTATAAATACGATGTGCTGTCCAGATTTCTTCTATATATTAATATATATGTGATACAATTTCTTTGCCCCTTTTTTAGTTGCAGTCTTCTTTTGCCTATCATAGAGAGTAGAATGACAGGGGACTAGGGGAGGTAGGACGTAGGACTGTAGGAGAGGCTTGAGATGAGAGTCAAGAGATGGAGAGGACACGTGAAGCATTGGTGACTGGGCAAGAATTTGGCTTTGATGTGATTCTGTGAACTTGATGGAGCTGACATGTTTTTTAATTACGTGATAATGTGATGTCCTGAACTCTGAACTCTAAACTCTTATTGGCTTGATTGCCTGAACACTGAACTCCTATTGTCCCACTGGCTAGTGGATACTTTAAACCTAAACCTTGCTGGATATGTTCAAATTTGGATGACTTCTGTAATTTATCAAGAGCACATGTGTGATGTGTCGTGTGCTAAATGTGCTATGTCGAATGCTTTTGTTCTTGTGAGTTTTGTGACCTGTCATTTGAGTGATGTCCATTACGGCATTACCATTGGTTTAGTGCAATGTTGTACTTTTATTCATTACTAGTTTACTGCATATCAGGTTATCGAGCTGGCTCACGAGCTAAACGAGCCAGCTCGAGCTGGCAAACGAACCGACCAAGCTGGACTTCTAGCTCGTTGTGATAACGAGCCGAGCCGAGCCAGCTCGTTATAATAACGAGCTGAACCGAGCCGAGCTATAACGAGCCGAGCTAGCTCGATATCCCACCCTAATATGGACGATAGATATTGTTTCGGCCATTCGTGTTAGTGGCTGAGAAGTAGGAGAGAAGGCCTAGAGCCCTAACCCATGCAGCCTATGGAGCTGCCGAAAGCCCACCGACAATGTTTTTTTTTGTTTTGTTTTAGAAACCCCACAAACAATGTTTAGCTACGGATGAAGAGGAAGTGAAAGAGAACTGAAATAAGAAGAGGAAATTTGAACCCCACCTCCCCCTCCCCTTCCCCGTCCTAAAATTGTAAATCCACTCACCCCTGATGAGTGATGTTACATCGAATCGACTGGTCTCGAATTAAATCATTGTGGACTTCTCCGACATTGTTTTGTGTTTGCTCATTGTGTTTGTGTTGTGAAGGTGGACTTTGGCTCGAAAGAAAGACTCTCGCTCTGGATGATGCTAGTTGCTTGGTCAACCTGCATGAGTTGACATTGTAAGTCTAATCTGCGTGCCAGTACTTGCTTAGAGCAAGTATTATAACCGACACAAAGCAGGCAAGATCGACGTGGAAAGGAGAGAAAACTAGAGAGCGAGTGAAGCGGGGCGCTCGCTTGAGCGGGCTGAGAGACACTGCGAAGGCTCCCATTCGCTATGCTTCCTGTCCTGCATTAATAGCAGCAAATCTGCCACCACCGGACAATGACATGGACTTGTTGGAGCCGGCAGGCGGGCGAAACCACTAACCTTGCTCTTAACGTTTGTTGAGTGTTGGGCAGGCAGGCAGGTTTAAAGCTTTACTCTTTACTACATTGTAAGAAGCCTTACTAGGCCCATATGCATAGCTGTACGTACACGAATGAGGAAAAGCCCATGAACCAACCGAGTCCAAATAAGATGCCGAGCCGTTGTCGCCCCAACACTGCACGGCCCATACGGGAGGTGGTGGGCTCATGGTCGATTGGGTCCTGCCTCCCTCGCACGGGAGGAGTCCACGGTGGGCATGCGGCCCGGTCCCGACGGAGGCTCGAGCGCAAGGGCCGTGGCCCGCCGCCTTGATGAGAATGCGCCGGGAAACGCCACTGAACTAGCACCTCTGATACCGTACCCGCCGTCGTGTCAGGCAGGACACGAGGCCGTACGGATCCGAGGACACGCACACGTCACACACGGTGGCTCCCTGGAGCCACCACCAGCACCACCGGGGGCGGGGGGGCGCTGTGGAGCATGGAGCGACGTGGCCGACTCACCGCCAACAGTGCAATAAACATACCCAGGCCTTGGCGGCCGACTTCGCCACACCACACCGACACGACCACGATGATGATGCACGCACCCTCCTTCCGCACGCACTACCCGCTACTGTACATCAGGGCGAGCATAGAGATCAGCCAAAGATCTCATGTTTCTTTCTTCGTTATTTTTATACTACCTTTTAGACAGGAAGCAGTCTGAAGTCTCATTCGCTCAGGCGGTCGTGGGATTCGGTCGGTGGGTGGGCTGCCGCCTTCGAATCGCGTTGCGCGCCTCGGAGTCCAACTACCACAACCGCGCCGGCGCAGCAGTGCAACGCGTTAAGCACGACGGACGACCTACGCGACCGGGCATCGACACGGAGCTTTCGTCTGGTCCCGTCGCCCAGCCACACGTCCCCACGTATCACAGGGTTAGCGGGGACTATATCTGCAGGCCAGAGAAGTACTGATGAGACAGAGGACCGTGCCGGTTCCGCTGTCGGCCGATTTGATGTGGAACCAGGTAGGCACGCGCCAGGCCGGCCACGCAGGCGCGACCACCCGATGATCACCGATCAATTTCAAACAGTAAAATCGCAAAACAATCGGCCCACTCGGTTTCATCCCGTCTTCCGTCGAATCAAGCGCAACGCGACGCCACCACCACCAGGCACCAATTCGTGTTTAGATGAGGTTAGAAAAAATAACCTTTTCCTAATGTATACTCTGTGGAGAGACAGGTGAATAGAAAGTAAGTAAAATACTTTTGAACTCAACACGGCCCAGCGTGCCGTCCGTGGTCCAAGCCGTGCCGACTTTGCACGCAGACCGCCTGCAGTTTCACTTAGAAATGGACAGTGCATCCATGGCGGGGTGGCACGCCCGGAGGCATGTTTCGCGCCAGGTGTGCCCTGTCCGTAGCGCGCGCGCCACAACAGACAGAGAGAGCACTTCGGCAGGGAGTGTCCCGTGCGGAAGGAAGCTGCCTGTACGTTTCTGTCCTCGTCCTAGCTGACCCATCTTTAATTTTCTTCAAGCCGCGCTAGTCACGGGCGAGAGAGATGCCCGTGATCGCCGCAGCCCGCCCGTGGTCCGCATCGATCCGCGCCCCGCTTTGGCGTCATTTGCTGGCTCCCTTCTCGCTGCCTAGCTCGCCTGATAACAGAACATGCATGTCGCCACCCGATGATACGACCTGAACTGAACGGGACAAGACACACAGTTGAGGACTCCACGCTGTGCGTGTCATCGTAGCGTGCGTGAGACCGGGCCGATCCCATCCCAGCGCGCCAAGGTTCCTGTGTCGTCAAGCAGTGCGTCGGCGTTAACGTATAGTACGTGCGCTCGAGCTCGGACGGATATGTGATTGAGCGCAGTTTATCGCGTAATTTCATCTGCCCTGCCTGGCCACGATCTACTAACAAAGGGCACTTTCGATTTGCTAGTACATATCAAACCTCCATCGGAGATCAAGTCACGTCGTACAGCACGCAGCACATGGCCGGCGATCGGTGAAAGATGGCCAACCAATTTCCTCCGATCCTCACATGCATGCCGGCGGCCTAGTGCATTCCCCACACGGCCACTGTCCTACGGATGCGATCGAGCGTAGCGGTTACCACCACACGCACTCTACGATGGATCTAATACTAGTAAGTACGTTTAATAAGGACATCATTGGATTAGCAAGCGAACCCGTTACACATAAACATGTGTTTCAGATTACAACTCACAGCTCCCGTAGTATTAAGATTGGACACACATGGCTCACTACCACACGCGCCCTTTTGATTATTATTCTATATATATGCATCCCAACCTCACTGTATGTGTGTCCCTTCCATCCTGTATTTCTTCCTATCCCTCGCCTACTAGCTAGCTTGCCCCCTGACCTCGACCTCGCAACACGAGCTCACTACCTGCGTGTTGCTCCGGCGTCGATCGCGCTCGACATTGTTCAGCTTAGCCAAACAGCGCGTTCTTTGATAGGATAGTATAAACATATATACATATATATAATATATATATCCATGGGCAACTCACATCGGCGGAAGCGGCGGCAGGGCGCGGGTGATTGCACGGTGGACGGGCCACGTACACAAGTACCGCCCGCCGCGGCGGCGTCGAGGTCGCGCTGCGTGATCCGACCCGGTCCACCAACCTCCTAGGCATCAAAGAGTGACAGTCCAGCCCGCCCATGCGGCGTCCGCCGCACGCGGAGCCACCGACCCAGACAGCCGCCTCATCTCAGGCCGGAGACACAAGCTACTATACTTACCTCGTCCAGACCGACTCCACCGCGTTCCGCTCGCGCCGCCGCACGCGGCCAGCACGCTGGTCTCGATAGGTCCGGCAGCCCTCACACTACCACGCCGGCAGCCTGCAGCGGCCTCGAGAAAGCCTCATGCTCGCCCGCCGCGTCCGCCTCCGACGTCGCCTCGTCGCCGGTGGCGATGCTAATGGCGTCGGCGGCGGAGAAGACGCCGGAAGGCCGGCGAGGGCGGCGCCGTGCGGCTCCGGGTGAGGCTACCGAAGGCTGATGTCCAGCGGCTCGTGGAGGAGAGCCGTGACGCCGCTGAAGCAGCCGAGCGGATCATGGAGCTCTGCGTCGCGAGGGACCAGCGCGCCACCGATCCGCCCGGCACGCCCCTCGTCGTGCCTCCGCCGCGGCGATTGCGCCGCCGCGTGCAAGGCGGACAGCAAGAACAACGCCACCGCCACGGCCACCGCCGGCAAGAAAGAGGTGCGTCGTCGATCTCGTTTACTTTCGCATTTCTCTCCAATTATTCGATCTCTGTTTCGATGATGTCGCCGCCGCTGCAAATAAACTTGAATTGAACCAGCTTAATTAATAACATTTTTTCTGGCATCCTGTTATTCCCCGCACGGTTATAAGTACAAGGTAATTTCCAAGCTAGTTTGGATGCAATAGACGAATGGTACTACTACTTGAGAGTTGAGAAGTGCGAATTAACATTGATGGAGCTGTGTAACGGCGCCATCCACAATACGGGGGCACACAGTACAACGAAAGCTCCAAAAACGCCATCAATTCTTTCAATCAATATATTGAAAGCAAGCAGGATGCTAGTATCTATGATTAGCTAGGCAGCAGCTAATGACGTGTC
>JACEFO010002508.1:0-52127 GCA_015342445.1 Digitaria exilis
TTTAACTACTGATTATGGACATCTAATCAAAAATTCCGTACATGTTGTTTTGGTGGCACATTTACATAGATGCTGATTGGGTTTTGCAATGCCGATGCCTTACTTTTGTCGATTGGATCCGCCCCACACCGTATGTCATTAGCTCAGGCCCTTTTTGAGTGCTTGGTAGAATGGAAAATAAGAGGATAAGATTATACAGGTCCACTCGCTTGACAATGCTTCCAATAATGATGTGTGCTATCCACAAATTTGAAGGCCAAGCTGCTTGCTAGAAAGTAATATTGTTTTGAACCTATGATTTCCATGTTCGTTGTGCTGCGCATATTGTCAACCTGGTTGTTAATGATGGACTGCAGCCAATAGACTCTCTGTTAACTGACCTTAGGAACACAGTAAAATATTTTAAGAAGGTCTCCATCTCGGATGTACAAATTCATGGAGGTTTGCAATAAGTATTCTATTGAAGTAGGAAATGGGCTTTGTCTAGATGTCAAAACAAGGTGGAATTCGGACCTAGTAGAAGTGTAGATTCTTGTTATGGTTACAAAAGAGGCATTTTGGTTACTATTAATGAAGTAGACAACAACTATGAATGGACTCCTACACAAACTCAGTGGCAAATGTACTGACAAAATCAAACCCATATTGGGAACAATGGCAGAAGAGCACCAAAGCAATTTTCAGCATCAAACCTACCCCACTGCAAATGTATTTTATCCTTACATAGTGAAAGCTAAGATTGCATTGAAGGGGGCACAAGGGTCTGGAGATGCATATTGATGAGTATGGCTGATGCAATGTTGGAAAAATTTTGACAAATTATGGGAGGAGAAGAAACAATGTCATGGTTATTGCTACTATTCTGGACCCTAGGTTCAAGATGAGTACATCAAATGGTGTTTTGGCTCGGCATTTATGACTCCCCTTAGGCAGCAGAGAAGATAGATGAGATAGAAAGGAGTTAGAAAGGTTGTACAGGAATATGATCTAATGCAATCGCAACAAGATTGGGTGAGAACTAACACAAGCAACGCTTCAAACAACACCCATCTTCAAAGGATACATTGTAGTTCATTTGGCGTTCTATTGTTTCCAAGTGGATTCCAATCCTTTCTAGAATCTAATGCTACAGAATGTTCCAAAATCTGAGTTGCTCATATATTTTAGATGAACCAAATATCGTCCACCAATGACAATACTTTTGACTTGCTTAATTATTGGAAGTGAATGCTCATAGATTCCCTTGGTGTCTAGTATGGCAAAAGAGATCCTTGCAATTCCAGCTAGCAGTGTATCTTCTGAGTCAACTTTCAGCACATCAGTTCGGAATTCTTGATGATTATAGGAGTTCTTTGAGGCCGGATACTGTCCAGGCTTTAGTTTGTGCCTCTAGCTGGATACGGGGTTCTAAAGACTCTCCTATTGTTGTGGTATGTAAATATATGGTATTTGGGCTTTTTTTTTGCAGGCTTTACTTGAATATTTTACCATATGATGCTTTCATTTGGATTGTTTTCTCAGGGGGAAGGTGATGATGGTGACATAGAATTAATCGAATTTCCAAAATGTGTGGTTGGCAAGCAATTAGTAAAGTGTAAGTTGTGCGTCTTATAAATACGATGTGCTGTCCAGATTTCTTCTATATATTAATATATATGTGATACAATTTCTTTGCCCCTTTTTTAGTTGCAGTCTCTTTGCCTATCATCAGAGAGTAGATGACAGGGACTAGGGGAGGTAGGACGTAGGACTGTAGGAGAGGCTTGAGATGAGAGTCAAGAGATGGAGAGGACACGTGAAGCATTGGTGACGGGCAAGAATTTGGCTTTGATGTGATTCTGTGAACTTGATGGAGCTGACATGTTTTTTAATTACGTGATAATGTGATGTCCTGAACTCTGAACTCTAAACTCTTATTGCTTGATTGCCTGAACACTGAACTCCTATTGTCCCACTGGCTAGTGGATACTTTAAACCTAAACCTTGCTGGATTATGTTTCAAATTGGATGACTTCTGTAATTTATTCAAGAGCACATGTGTGAGTTGTCGTGTGCTAATGTGCTATGTCGATGCTTTTGTTCTTGTGAGTTTGTGACCTGTCATTTGAGTCATGTCCATTACGGCATTACCCATTGGTTTAGTGCAATGTTGTACTTTATTCATTACTAGTTTACTGCATATCAGTTATCGAGCTGGCTCACGAGCTAAACGAGCCAGCTCGAGCTGGCAAACGAACTGAGCCAAGCTGGACTTCTAGCTCGTTGTGATAACGAGCCGAGCCGAGCCAGCTCGTTATAATAACGAGCTGAACCGAGCCGAGCTATAACGAGCCGAGCTAGCTCGATATCCACCCCTAATATGGACGATAGATATTGTTTCGGCCATTCGTGTTAGTGGGCTGAGAAGTAGGGAGAAGGCCTAGAGCCCTAACCCATGCAGCCTATGGAGCTGCCGAAAGCCCACCGACAATGTTTTTTTTGTTTTGTTTTAGAAACCCCACAAACAATGTTTAGCTACGGATGAAGAGGAAGTGAAAGAGAACTGAAATAAGAAGAGGAAATTGAACCCCACCTCCCCCTCCCCTTCCCCGGTCCTAAAATTGTAAATCCACTCACCCCTGATGAGTGATGTTACATCGAATCGACTGGTCTCGAATTAAATCATTGTGGACTTCTCCGACATTGTTTTTGTGTTTGCTCATGTGTTTGTTGGTGAAGGTGGACTTTGGCTCGAAAGAAAGACTCGCTCTGGATGATGCTAGTTGCTTGGTCAACCTGCATGAGTTGACATTGTAAGTCTAATCTGCGTGCCAGGTACTTGCTTAGAGCAAGTATTATAACCACACAAAGCAGGCAAGATCGACGCGGAAAGGAGAGAAAACTAGAGAGCGAGTGAAGCGGGCGCTCGCTTGAGCGGGCTGAGAGACACTGCGAAGGCTCCCATTCGCTATGCTTCCTGTCCTGCATTAAATAGCAGCAAATCTGCCACCACCGGACAATGACGTGGACTTGTTGGAGCCGGCGGGCGGGCGAAACCACTAACCTTGCTCTTAACGTTTGTTGAGTGTTGGGCAGGCAGGCAGGTTTAAAGCTTTACTCTTTACTACATTGTAAGAAGCCTTACTAGGCCCATATGCATAGCTGTACGTACACGAATGAGGAAAAGCCCATGAACCAACCGAGTCCAAATAAGATGCCGAGCCGTCGTCGCCCCCAACACTGCACGGCCCATACGGGAGGTGGGCTCATGGTCGATTGGGTCCTGCCTCGCCTCGCACGGGAGGAGTCCACGGTGGCATGCGGCCCGGTCCCGACGGAGGCTCGAGCGCAAGGCCGTGGCCCGCCGCCTTGATGAGAATGGCCGGGAAACGCCACTGAACTAGCACCTCTGATACCGTACCCGCCGCGTGTCCAGGCAGGCACGAGGCCGGTACGGATCCGAGGCACGCACACGCACACACGTGGCTCCCTGGAGCACCACCAGCACGGGGGGGGGGGGGGGGGGGGAGCTGGGAGCGACGTGGCCGACTCACCGGCCAACAGTGCAATAAACATACCCAGGCCTTGGCGGCCGACTTCGCCACACCACACGACACGACCACGATGATGATGCACGCACCCTCCTTCCCCGCACGCACACCCGCTACTGTACATCAGGGCGAGAGATCAGCCAAAGATCTTGTTCTTTTTCGTTATTTTTTTCTTTTAGAGGGAAGCATTGTCTGAAGCTCATCGTGGCGGTCGGTCTTTCGGTCGGTGGGTGGGCTCGCCGCCTTCGATCGCGTCGCGCGCCTCGGTCCAACTCCAACCGCACGCGCACGCGAACCTAACCGACCGGGCATCGCCGGAGCTCGTCTGGCCGTGCCACGTCCCACGTACAGTACGGCAGCATTATGCAGGCAGGAAGGTACTGATGAGCAGAGGCCGGCCGGTCGGGTCGGCCGATGATGGGTCAGGTAGACACGGCCAGGCCGGCCACGCAGGCGCGACAACCCGGCCGATCAATTCAAACAGCCAAACAAGGTCGCCCACTGTTTTCATCGTCTCCGTCGATCGGGCGCAACGCGACGACCACCACCAGGGCGTGTTTAGCTGAGGTTAGAAAAAATACCTTTTTTTATGTATACTCTGTGGGGAGGTAAATAGAAAGTAAAAAATACTTTTGAACTAAACACGCGGCCCAGCGTCCGTTCCGTGTCAAGCCGTGCGATTCTGCACGCAGACCGCCTGCAGTTGTTAGAGAGGACAGTGCATCCATGGCGGGTGGCACGCCCGGCCTGTCGCGCCAGGTGGCCCGTCCGTAGCGCGCGCAACCAGACAAGAGAGCACTTCGGGCAGGAGTGTCCCGTGCGGAAGGAAGCTGCCTGTACGTTTCTTCCTCGCCTAGTGACCAATCTTAATTTTCTTCAAGCCGCCGCTAGTCACGGGCGAGAGATGCCCGTGATCGCCGCAGCCCCGCCCGTGTGTCCGCATCGATCCGGCCCCGCTTTGTTCGTCATTGCTGGCTCCCTTCTCGCTGCCTAGCTCGCCTGATAACAGAACATGCATGTCGCCACCCGATGATACGGACCTGAACTGAACGGGACAAGACACAGTTGAGGACTCCACGCTGTGCGTGTCATCATAGCGTGCGTAGACCGGCCGATCCATCCCAGCGCGCCAAGGTTCTGTGTCAGCAGTGCGTCGGCGTTACGTATAGTACGTGCGCTCGGAGCCTCGGACGGATGGGTGTTGATGAGTTTATCCGAATTTCATTGCCCTGCCTGCCCGATCTACTAACAAGGGCACTGCGATTTGCTAGTACATATCAACCTCATCGGAAATCAGTCACGTCGTACAGCACGCAGCACATGGCCGGCGATCGGTGAAAGATGGCCACCAATTTCCTCCGATCCTCACATGCATGGGGCCGGCCTAGTTGCATTCCCCACACGGCCACTGTCCACGGATGGCGATCGAGCGTAGCGTTACCACCACACGACACGTACGATGGCTTACTAGTTAAGTAGTTAATAAGGACATCATGGATTAGCAAGCGATTAAACAAAACATGTGTTCAGATACAACTCACAGCTCGTAATATAAGATTTGACCACATGGCCACACCACACGCGCCCTTTCTATTTATTATTTATATATATGCATCCCAACCTCACTGTATGTGTGCTCCCTCCATCCTTATTTCTTCCTTCCTCGCCTACTAGCTAGCTTGCCCCCTGACCTCGACCTCGCAAACGAAGCTCACTACGTGCGTGTTACCTCCCGGCGTCGATCGCGCTCGACATTGTTCAGCTTAGCCAAACCGCGTTCTTTGATCAGGATTAGTATATATACATATATACACATATATATATATATATATATATCCATGGGCAACTCCATCGGCGGGAAGCGGCGGAGGGCGCGGGTGATGACGGTGGACGGGGCCACGTACAAGTACCGCCCGCCGGCGGCGGCGTGCGACGCGCTGCGTGACCACCCGGGCCACCACCTCCTGGAATCAGAGGAGGTCCGCCGCCTCGGCGTCCGCGCGCGGCCACTCGACCCCGACGCGCCGCTCAAGCCGGGCAAGCTCTATTTCCTCGTCCACCTTCCCCGGCGTCCCCGCGCCGCCGCCGCGCCGCAGCGGTCGTGGTCCGGCGCCCTCACCTACCACGCCGGCGCCGGCGAGCGGCTCGAGAGCCTCATGCTCGCCCGCCGCTCCGCCTCCGACGTCGCCTCGTCGCCGGTGGCGATGCTAATGGCGTCGGCGGCGGAGAAGACGCCGGAGGCCGGCGAGGGCGGCGCCGTGCGGCTCCGGGTGAGGCTACCGAAGGCTGATGTCCAGCGGCTCGTGGAGGAGAGCCGTGACGCCGCTGAAGCAGCCGAGCGGATCATGGAGCTCTGCGTCGCGAGGGACCAGCGCCGCCACCGATCCGCCCCCGGCACGCCCCTCGTCGTGCCTCCGCCGCCGGCGATTGCGCCGCCGCGTGGCAAGGCGGACAGCAAGAACAACGCCACCGCCACGGCCACCGCCGGCAAGAAAGAGGTGCGTCGTCGATCTCGTTTACTTCGCATTTCTCTCCAAATTATTCGATCTCTGTTTCGATGATGTTCGCCGCCGCTGCAAATAAACTTGAATTGAACCAGCTTAATTAACAACATTTTTTTCTGGCATCCTGTTATTCCCCGCACGGTTATAAGTACAAGGTAATTTCCAAGCTAGTTTGGATGCAATAGACGAATGGTACTACTACTTGAGAGTTGAGAAGATGCGAATTAACATGTGATGGAGCTGTGTAACGGCGCCATCCAAACAATACGGGGGCACTACAGTACAACGAAAGCTCCAAAACAACGCCATCAATTCTTTCAATCAATATATTGAAAGCAAGCAGGATGCTAGTATCTATGATTAGCTAGGCAGCAGCTAATGACGTGTCATGCTAACTAACTAATCATCTCCGCTTTTGTCCTCTATAACGAAGTCGCTAGTGAAACTTTGGAAATAAAAAAAAAAAAAAAAAAAACTCATCACGCCCATCGTCCCACATCGACGTCTCGCGCGGTGCCACGCGTCCCATTGGGATAGAAGCAGAGTAGGACTAGCACAGTAGAGTATTTTTTTCCCCTGCTTCCTCCCCTCACGTGGTTGGGTGCTCGTCGTCTTCCTTGCAAGAGAAATGGCAGGGAAAGGATAGGGAATGCAAGAGGCGTACATGTCGCTCGCGCCGTGGTAGCAGCAGAACGGTTGGGGCGATGCATCGATGTGGCCATGCATGTGGTGACGGGGACAGGGAGCATGGGGTGCCGGTAATCGGCCTAGGCAGTCTACTACCAGTTAGGTGCGGGTGCCTGATGGGGCGCTGTCCAATTCATTACGGGCCGGGGTAATACTACAAGATGTCAAGTGCTCCTCCATCTGATCTCCAACGCATATGCATTTACATTAATTAAGAGCAAGTCAATGGCATATGCATTTAGACACGAATTATTAGTAAGCATGCATGCAGCTGAAGGTCAAACGAGAGCAGCCAGTTAGTACAGGCCTTGTTTAGTTCGTCAACTTTTCAGTCACATCGAGTCACATTTTCTCTCACAGACATGATTACTAGTGCATTATTCACATCTTCAACTTTCCACTAATTTTCACATCTAAACAAGACCATATTACTGCATGCTCTGTCCTAGTATAGTATGGTATTTTGTACCGACGATAATACAATGCCGCTGCCCATGTGCTTTGGATTCGGAAACCACATCAGCATCAGTACGCCAGTAGTACTAATCTAGGTACACATCGAGGTGGCTAGCTACCTGCTCGTCCTACTAATATCTCGATCGGGGAGGGTTTGGTTTGGTTGCAGCCGCGTGGACTCGACCCAACAGCTAGCCTTAGCCCTTAGCTTGGCTCCGATCCGTTGACATGCGGCAGATAGTAGCCAGATTATATATACTAGTACCAACGTGTACTGCTATCATGCATGGCCGCATGGATTTCTATTGTTATATAGGAATACTAGTTGGAGCGCACGTGCGACACGCACGTGTTTAAAAAGAGGTTGCATATACTATATTTTTTGATAAATGATGCTATAAGAAACTATAATTAGAACGTCTGATTCAAAAAGTACCTGAATTTAAATCATCGCTAAAGTTGTTCTACCAAAAATATTACCTCACATATAGAAGAAAAGCCATCATGCATAGAGATAGGCAAGTTGAAGGAAAAATGCAACAGTTTCACTAAAATGTATGAGCTGCGGTGGCCCAGAAACAACAATTAGCTATAGGTTTTCAGAGAACATATGTTTTCAGTTATCTCAAGAGTGAGTGATTCAGAGATTTCCTCAGCAATCACATAATTATACAGACTCTCAATTTAGTATTATAGAGATTGATAAATATAATTGAATGGAGAAAAAGTGAATGGAATTGTGAACCATTATCAGCCATTAATTCTCAATATCGGCAACCCTGTTTGCACAAGCTCTGCCAAAAACAACTATGTCAAGAAGTGAATTTGCACCTAGGCGATTGGCATCATGGACAGATGATCATGCTGCTGCACCAAACAGCCAATAGTCCAGGAACAACAACTTATGGATTATCACCCTTGATATCCACTACCTTTTATGCAGAGCATTAGATTACAATTTCTAGAAATACCAGGAAGCCTTTCTTTCATAACCTCAGGTGGTAGATGGTTCAGATGCAAATAAATGTGGTCCTTTAGTGGCCCTATAATAAAGTCTTTTATGGCATACAAAACAAATAATAGCACCCAAATCATTTTCTGTGATTTCCCTGTAAGATGAGAAGAGAAGATCAGAAGATACCTGTCATGGGCCGGGCCCAGCAGGCCGGTGTGGTGCTGTAGCACCTGCTACAGTAACCGAGGATTAGGGTTAGTTGAGTTAGGAAATAATAGATTAGGTAAGGTTAGTTCCTTAGTTTTAGGGATTAGTTTCTTAAGGGTCAAGTCTCCCCATCTATATAAGGATGGGACTGTATCAATCAAAAGGAATCAAGGAAGAAACAAGAAACAATCAATCTAGTCTCCCTCTAAAGTTCATCCCTCTCATCTATGATCTAGTCCTCCTAATAGCCGACTCCACCCGGCCATCTTCCCGGGTTTATCCCCCATGAACAAAGGTTCATAACAATACCGTTCAATCTCATATACTTATATGTAAAAGAGACTTACCTAAGTTGTTGATGATTGAGAACCATGAGACACATATAGTGGAATCAACATGTATTTCCTCTCCATGTCCTGTTGCAGCTCACCATCTGCTCATGTACCAGGTTAGTGATTCTTGGACATAAGAACCGTACGCCTCAAACCTACCTTTCTTTCAAAAGAAAAAAAATTGCCTGCAATGTGAAAAGACACTGAATTAATTACCACAATAGGGATTAGACAATGAGAATGTAAGAAAAAAATAGTGATCATCCAGTACCTTATTCGCCATTTCACCATACAGGTATTCATCAGAAAATGGAGCTATTTGAATCCTAGAAATATTCAAGACATTGAAGTAGCAATGAGTAATTTCGAGAAACCAAAGGTTGAAACAAAAACCAGTGAATTGCATGACTCTGAACTCATTATTTAAATAAATGATTGTACGAACATTAAACATCAATGTTGAAAAATAAAAGCGCTTCAACCTTCTAAACAAGCCCTATATGATCTCCTAACTATATTTCAATCCCCCCGAATTTTCGATGGCATCATCCCAGTGTGCATTTCCATTGAGCTATGATAACTTCAACTCACAAGTGCATGCTATCAAACAGAATTGACTACACTTGTGTCTCTCTAAGAAGCAATAGTAAAAATAACATGACCAGACTATGGGCCTGACTACAAGGTCCAAATAATACCTCAAAACCTTAGGACAAGGAAGTCTGCTACAATGAGAGTAATTGAATCAGAGAAACATACCTTCCTGTTGTTGGAAACATTTTACCACCTGGAGCAAGGAATCTGTCTCTAGCAATAACATAGGACTAAATCATCCTCTCATTAACCAAAAGTGTTCCTAAAAGCAAAGAACGCAGATCAATCAATGTCAATGAAGGAAAAAATAAATTGGTATATACAATTACTCCTCAAAAGGTAGAGTTGTCAAAGTTGCAACTACAAACAAAAATTTCTTCTGCCAAAAACAACAGCTAGACTAAACCAGATACTTGATTCATCCAAAACCTTTAATCTTTATAGGCATGCCTGTGCCTGACCATATTGAACAGAACAAAGCCCATATTTTATACATGAAGTCGGTCTATTTCGCACATTTCAGATTTTGACTTGGACAACATTCTTGTTTTTCAAGTCATTTTAAATTTGATAATATTTTAATAACATATATAAACTGGACTTGATTGGTCAAAATATGACATATAATAGCTTCACATGTTTGGTGCATCAGCATTTGCCAGTTAGCACAACATTCGGATCGTTACGCTCAATTAACCAACCTAATAAACTGATTTTTTTTATCAATATAATTTTAGAGAAGTAAGTACTGTAAGATGAGAAGATCAGAAGATACCATTCATTCTAATCTATTTGTAAGTAAAAAAGAGACTTACCTATGTTGTTGATGATTGAGAACCTTGAGAACACATATAGTGGAATCAACATGTATTTCCTCTCCATGTCCTGTTGCAGCTTACCATCTGCTCATGTGCCAGGTTAATGATTCTTTGACATAAGAACCCTACACCTCAAAGCTACCTTTCTTTCAAAAGAAAAAAAAATTTGCCTGCAATGTGAAAAGACACTGAATTAATCACCATAATGATGTTCCAGATCAATAAAGCATGATATGAGAATAGATCATCATATTTATTCGGACAAGATTTTTAAATTTATTATGTACTAAATATTTGAATAAATTTAGATATTGCATTCTCCTGACAATATCTTTGGTTTTTATGCTTTATTTTTGCAATTAAATTGAGTTGACAAGCCTCAAATCCTACATACAAAACCAACGAATTGCAAGTTATCTACTTATCTCTGTCTTCAACATGAACTAACATTTTATCAATCTACCCAGGTTTGATTTCTCACAAAACCAATCATGATTCATACAACAGTTTAAATACATGAGTAAGCTTCTTTTAGATTCAACTTTTACTTACTCAGTTACTCTGTGCTTACGGTGAAGCCTGCAGCCTTCCGCTCTTGTACTTGCGTGATTGCCCAATTGGGCTGCCACCCGCCACTACGACGAACTGCATGCCGCAGCCATGCAAGCCAGGCATCCAGCCGTCCGACGTTCGCGCGGTTCTTCCTGCATTAAAATAAAATAAGTAAAAAGACTTATAACCTACTACAGAATAAATTAAACATTCAACCATTGTTG
The DNA here is from genome assembly GCA_015342445.1 of Digitaria exilis. Lineage (NCBI taxonomy): Eukaryota > Viridiplantae > Streptophyta > Magnoliopsida > Poales > Poaceae > Digitaria > Digitaria exilis. The sequence continues at coordinate 10,860 of JACEFO010002508.1, forward strand.
ATCAGTCAACCAGTAGCTAATTAAACAATCAGGAGCAAATTACAAACGCCCTGCCTACGCCTGGGTTGAATTGATGTATGACGTATATATAATCAAATCACCATATAGCTAGATGAAGTTGCACCTGACGTCTTGACGGGCAAAGCAAGAAAAAAAGAAGCAATGGGTGGCGACGGGCAGAGGTCATGCTGACTGCTTCACTGATCGGCGGGACACGAGGTGACGCTGACTGCTGTCACATATTGGCAGGTAAACTGTGTCAAGTATGTCAGTGTCGGCAATTAGGTTGGGCTTCTTCGTGCGGCGCAAATTCAAAAATTCATCAAACCAGAGAGACATAACGCTGGAGCGTCAGGTGGCGCCAGCATTCTATGCTAGGGTTTGGGCATGTACCTATGATTTGGGGCCATGTGCGAGAGTCCAGGACGCAAATAAAAACTTCTGAAAGTAAAACATTCACTCACCGAAGAGGAAGATACATGTACCAGACCACGACGAGCAGAGCATGCCGTCATGGCTTCTTGAAATCGGCCAAAACAAATATCCTGTCCACGAGGAACTCTGGAAAGTGGGAAAACGGAACAGGAGGAGGATAGGGATCTCACCAAGGTGTTTAGCGCCGAGATCAAGATCACAGGGAATCCCTTCCAGAACCGAAAACGGGATGAGATCGTGGTTTCATTTTGTGGGGAGGATGATCTGCGGTTTTCTTGTAGGCAGTACGGTGTACATGCAGGAACGCGAGGGCGAGATTAGCGGAGGAAAAAAATCGGGCGAGAGAGAGAGATTAGCAGACAAAAAAGTGGTCAGCCGTGCGGAGGTTATTTCCTTTCCTTTTTTTCACTTATTATTTCATTTCCGTTGCTCAGCCATGCATGCTTAGGTTATTTCCTTTATTTTTCCCTTATTTCCTTTTCGTTCAGTCAAGGCGTGGGTAAATTTGACGGTAACAAAAAAAAATGAGGAGGATGTCGGTGGGGGATTTTTCAAGTTGAGAAGGACGACCAAATCAATCTCCCCCCTCCCATGGTCGTCCTATACCTTCCTAATTCTCGTCCTAGGCCCACCGTTCAGCCCTGACAAGCGAGACCTCTGTGAGGAGTACGTGGGTAGACTTTTAGGTGGGAATTGGCATCAATTTGTTCGTTCTTTTATAGTATAGATATGATCGATAGCCGATGCCTCATCTATGTCAAGTTGCCACCCGGGGACAGGTCTCGTGCCCCATCGACATCTCACATGAATGGACGCATCACGCATTCACACACTAGCAAGCTTATTACCACGCATTTTCTCCGCGTTGCTCCGTTGACAATTGACCATTTAGCTCAATTTTTAAAAGATAATAAAGATTTTGTACTGTACATTAGTGATTAATTAGCATGCATCTCACCATCTTTTACCTGGTAAGTACTGCTGCCTTTGTCGGTTAGGCCTGCCGGGGCCGGACAATCATGCATGTAAAAACTGGGGGCCGGCAGGGAATGCATTTCCCTTTCGGCGAGGGAAAGAGACCTCTTTCACTTGAAGCAACGCACCCAGGACGGCTGCTGCAGAGTCAACCAACACACACAAATTTGCAGCACCGGCAAACCAAAGCGAGGCCTTTTTTTTTCGCTTTTTCCTTTTTCAAAAAGTTCCCGGATATAAAGCGGAAAGTTTATTCGTCACTGTTAACTGACGACTTCCCTTTTTCTGTTCTGAACTAACGACTTCCTTTTTTCTGGTCCTTTTCGCTTTCAGAAACGGGCGAGGTTCGTGACGGTGCCGGACGAGATCATCGGCTTCTGACGATCGCCGGAGCTGGAGCCGATCAATCAAGGCTCCCGGTGTGGAATTTATCTCCCTCGATTTCATCCAGTCTCAAGCCTCAAGTCAATCAGAGAAGCTTGCTGTGTTGCGACATGCATTGTTGCCGGCCGGGAACACGAGAAGCGCTAGCTGCACGAATGCGAATGCCTTCCTGTCTCGCTCCCTGGCACTTTTGCTCTGCACTTCTGCAGTACTAGCATACTATAGCATCGATCGGTAGCATTTTCAGTCGGTGTGAACGTGTGTCACTTACTCGTATATGCATGGTACATATTGGACTGTTTCAGAGGATGTCTATAGTGCGATCCAATTCGCCCTCCTTTTCTTTCTCTTGCCCTTTTTTCTCCCAGTGCGCGTGCCTTTCGTAACAGCTGCTTCGACACGATGTAAAGCACAACAAAGAGGAAAGGATAGGCTTGCTAGCTGCAGTGACATCAGTTGCGTCCATTGCTCAACAAAATGCATGCAAGGCGTCAATCGCGTCATGCGTGACATCAGTTGTGCGTGATAAATGGGAGATTCTTTCTGATAATTAAAAAGCAAAGCGTTTTCGAGAGCAGGTTTTTCTACATTGTCATATTTATGGCAACTGCCTTGCGCATTTCCGTTCGTTTTGTCATCTCTGAATTGAATTATCCGACAAGAAGGAGGATATGCGTCGATGTCGTGGACTCATCCTGCACTGTGCACTCACCTTCCATCCTGGCAAACGTCTGCACACATATCCAACAAAACCCAACCTAACCTTTCTTTCCTTTTCCTTTTTGTTTATGCGCAGGTGTAGGGTGCGACGTGGCGGTCGACGGTGCGTGGTGAAGGTCAGGTGCGAAAGGTCATGCTGATGGACCGTGGTGAAGGGTGAACGTGAGTAGGCTTGGGCCATGGAGGACAAGCGAAAGGTTCAGGCCGAAGGACCGAGACGGTGAAGGGTGACACGAGTAGACTTGGGCCGAGGGACCTTAGGATACCGAGTGGAATCACGGGCGGCTCGCATGGTGCACGGACGAGCAAGAGTACATGGTGAAGATGGCGTCGGTCAAGTCAAGAAGGATGGCGATGGCGAGCGTCGAGTAGGCTTGCCGTTGCGGCGGAGGCGTGAAAGAGCTCGAAGGCGTCGTGGCACTTGGCGGAGGCCGGACACGCATCAACACCGAGGGTTTGACCGGTTTGGCCTCAAAACCGGGGCTTCGGCAAGTCGTGCGGCGACTAGCTGAGGGGTTTCGGGGTTTTTCATAAAACCACCACGGAGGCAGGTTTGACCAGTTTGGGCCTCAAAACCGGGGCTTCGTCATGGCGTGTGGCGTCGGATGGAAGGGTTTCGGTGGTTTGGCCACAAAATCACCCAGGTGGAGGGTTTTCCGGTTTGGGCCTTAAAACCGGGGGTGAGTCCGGTGCGGCCGGGCGGCGTCGGATCGGAGGACACGCGGCACCATCGCGAAGCTTGCGTCGAGGCGAAGCGAAGTCGTGAAGACACCAGGTCTGTCCGATGAACCGAGAAAATGTTAGACGGTTTTACCCCTGAGGGGTATTTGTGTTGTGTGCTTCATGAAGGGCATTCTGGTCATTTCTTCGGGTGTATATATATATATGTGAAGTGACTGTTTGGGCAGCCATCTCTTTGGCTGGTGTGGTAGGGGCTAATTAGTTGTTTTGTGAGAGCTTTGGGAGAGAGGAAGAGGGAGAGATGAGTGGCTCTTTGTGTTGAGCTTTTAGCCATCCTAGTTTGGATTAGTGTAAGGATTGACTTGTAACTGAATCTTTGGAGTGAATCAAATCATTTATCTTTTGCCTAATCTTTTTCTCTCGAATTTATCATTTTCGGTTTATTTTTGGAGCTATTTTTGGGATTTTTCGTTCGTGCAATTTGGCTGCGAAATTCGTGAGATTTGTTGGGGGCGTGTGATGCTAGAAACCTCGTGAGCAATCTTGAGTGATCCCCTTCGAATCCCTCACGGATTTGGCTTCAATTTGTGTTTTCCCAAATTTGTTAGGGTTTTGGTTTTGCCCCAAATTCGCAAGGTTTACTTGAGCGTTTTCAAATCCTTTCCTAGATCTGTTAGAGGATGTTGGTGCGCATCTTTATCTGGAGTTTTGGTTCACATCGTCGAGTATTCACCGAGTAATTTGGGTTAGAAGTTAGCTCGTGTTCTTGGTCTTCCTGTTCTGTTCGTCACTCGTTTTTGCAGGGTCGGTCGAGGACGAGCGCACGCGCGAGCAAGAATCCTACGGGGCGCGCGGCACGCGAGGCCCAGCAGCGCGCGTGGTGCAGGCGGCTTGCTGGCTCGTTGTCTCGTGGGCGTGGCAGCCCAGCTCGCACGGCTCAGGCAGCAGGTTCGCTCGCTCGAGCAGGCCAACGGCCCACTCGTCACGCAGGAGCAGCGGCACCACAAGCAGGGAAGCTGACGCACGGGCCAAGCAGCGAGCAGGCCAGCAGCTCGACGCAGTCGGTCCAAGCAGCAGCAGCAACGTGCAAGCCGGAGCAGTAGCAGGTGAAGCAACAGGTTTGTTCGTGTGGCATTGGAACCAACTGTCAGGTGATCTCACTCGTGAAATGTCACTTTCATGCAACAGTAATTCTATTGTTAGCCTAATTAATTAGTTGTTGCTTGCTTGTTCGATCTGGAGCCTGAGAACTAATTTGGCAGTTGTGTATTCAATGAACTTGAGCATTTGTATTATGTCCTGCATATTATTTGACATGTCTCATTATTGTTTTGGCCATTGATTACCTGCTGCAAGTTAATTTCTTTTGTGAATTTAATTCTTGTGATCAGTCACTATCAAGCTACAGTTGCACCATTGATTGAATTAGCTAATTGTTCATATGTTCTCAGTCGGCAATTGAACTATTTAATTGAGCAATTGATTAGCCCCGGTGCTTTGTGAGTGGTTCTCTATTGTCTAATTTGTATCGCTTCCGCATGATTGGAGAACCCGCTTTGTTGCGAGATTTTCTAGTCGTTCCTATGATGAGCTTGTCACTAGTTGACTTGTGTCACCTTTACGATTAGAACAGAGGTGTTTCGGGTGGCTATCGGGACATAGGTCAAGTTCTTCATCGGAAGAATTTTTATCGGGCTCCCATTCACCCCCTCTGGTCGCCCAGTTTGGTCCCACAAAAGAATAGGATCTAAATGGAGTGTTCCGTGTTTACTTACAGTACATCATTTGCAGTGTTAGACAACTTTTGTTAACAAATAAATGGTATAATTAAATGAGAAGTCTTGAACACACAAGACTCTTCCTCTGACGGACCAGGACACTCCTCTCGACTATAGGTTGCTGCATATAACACCCCTAACACCTTTGCATAATTGCATCCATATATCACCCGAATTAATTTGCAGATCCTCACAGTTCAGGAACAGCATCATGTCTCGGCCACCAAATCCCGAAACTTTTGGAGTCTCTGTGATATCCACCATGCATGTGAGCCGTGCCGCACCTGCCAATGAAGAGATAACGATCGATATGGTCACCATGCATGTGCCACACTCGCAGACTTCACCATTTGCTGACTTGCGTGCACGATGGGGTCAAGATCCCAGCTAATCTTCCAAGAAATTTGCATCAACGGGTCAGGTTTGGGAATGCACGCAATCGCGCCTTATGCTTCGTTTGCTAGCTGGAGAACATCATCGAGTTAGTGCATCCAACTGAGGTTAGTGGCATGCCGATTTCATGAACCGCCGGAGATGGGAAGTTTCATCAACCATCATTGGCGACCCAGAGGATGGAGCGAGTAAACTATTCCCCTTCATGCCTTTAATTCCCTTCCCAAAGGGATTGGAGGAGATTGAGAACGATTTTGACTTGTAAGGGATTTAATACCTCCCAACGGCCGAATCCCTTCCAACCGACCAAGGCCTCAACGGGATCCATGCATTCCTCAAATAAGACATGAAAGAGTCGTTAATTTTATACAACTAATTCAACAGGGGAAATGTCCTATATACAACATCCAATTATCGATATATAAAGTCTAATTTTCAACCCGTAAATAGAAACCTAGACACAAATAACCATTCAACTATTCAAACAAGAGGAAATGGACCCTTTCGGTGGTTTAAAAGTGCATTTATATATTTTCTAAAAAAAATAGGATTGTGATTTAATATAAAAATCATAATAATTTATTTTAAACTAGGAAAATATGAAAATAGTACCAAAATATTTCTAAAAATTTGTCCAGTTTCAACTATGGGATGATCTTTCATATCCGATTTTGTAATTCAAGATTGAAAATTGAACTATCATGCCAGTTTGAAGGTCGAATCCTAAACAAACGTCTTAGGCTAAATCATTACCTTACGGAGATCGAGTACATAATATGTATTATGCATGATTGGTTTGTGGAACGTATAATATTTATAATTACCTTACTCTCTTATCTCATCCTAACCACTTATCTGCCTACAACATGCGCCCTGTTCGGCTGGCTGCTCTGCAGCCAGCACCAGCCAGCCGAACAGGCCCATGGATTCTTAGAAAGAAAGGTACTGTAGTTAAAATCTTGTGGAAGATTGATAAGATATTGTGCTGGACTTTGCAAGGATTTCTCACCCACTAGGCAGCCAAAGAAAACAAAAGACAAAAGGTGGCAACCCAAAAACAATTTGACGCTATTTTGCTGCGTGGGCTGGTATCAAAGAATTTTGCCGCGTGGGCGTATCTTATGGTGTGCTTTTTGTTGGGCTAATTTATTTTGCACCTATTTTTCTTTGCTCAATCCATTATATGTTGTGGGCTGGTTTCCTTTTGGGCCGTGTGCTTCTTTTGTTCTGCGTGCCGCGCCGGGTGGGCTTCCTTCCCTTTTATGGGCTTTGATATTTTCTTTTAAGCTCACAATTTATCTATCTTCTTCTAATAAAATTTACGGCAAAGCATTTGCCATTCCATAAAAAAAAACAATTTATCTATCTTCTTGTTTGATGCCTCTCAATTAGAAGAGGAAGTTCCCCCTCAAAAAAAAAAAGGAAGTTGACCACACTAGTGGCAGTGCCAAAAACCCGACACTCAAGAATCTGACCGGATAGGCGGATGGTTTGCACTACAAAAAAAATCTAACCAATACACTAATCCATCCACCTTCACTTCGTTATCCACTTGTGCATTAGGCTGTCTGCACCGGCGACCGGTATGTGTTCCTCCAGTACGTATGTCGGCGTAAAAATCACTGCACCGGCGTACTGGTAACCATCCGCTAAACCAGCGGATGCTTTCGCTATAGCGAGCGGAGATAGCAAGATCAATTAAGCGCGTGGTACGGACCCGCGCGGCCCACCTTGCCCCCTTGCGTTGGTGCAGGCGACGCCGGCGAATCCCAATGCAAATCGTGCGGGGCATGTTAAAATGCATATTGGTACCTTGGTGTTGTTTAACATTAATTTGCTCTTGACGTACGGGTGACAGCGTACATGCATGCATGCAAAGTATGCAACGATGGCGACGGGCGACCCTCTGTTTTCAAATTCGGCGCCTACTCGAAGTACCTAACTTAGTACCTTGCCGCGTGCTTGGGACTTAATTGGGAGGTCCATTCCCCAGCTGAGCGTGCTCGTGGTCGGCGACGACGAAGGTGCTCTCGTCTCTTGGACACGCCGGCGCCGGCGGCTGATCGGGGATGATCTCATCAGTCAATGCTCTGACTGTCGCCGGGGACCGGGACCATGGATTGCCGCGAATCGAATGCATGTGACCACCATGTATATATGTCCCTCTGACCCTCTCGATCGATCTACCTTGGCATAGGCGACGAGGCCGAGGCGTCATCACCTCTCACGCGCGGCACAATGTACACGTGTTCCCTCAACTGGCTGGTCAACTCTGATCTCTATATGCTAATCCTTTCTAACAGTAAGGCACCGTAAAAAAAAAAAGCTAGAATCACTCTCGGTCCTTTGCATTGGGGTAGTACGTACGTAAGGTTTCTTCTCTGGCGGGCTGGACGGGCGGGCGGGTGGCTAGGGCTAGGTGTGGGCGGTCGCCATGGCGCGCGCACAGGTTGGAAACCGACGACACGTACAGTATGTAGTACAGTACGAAGTGGCGTGCGCGAGGACGTTCGGACGAGGAGGATCGCCGCCGTATCTCCGGAGCGTTTTTGAAGCCGATCCGATAGCGATGAGTTCAATTTGAATGCTGTGCTGGCATTACGTACGGTTGAATCAAGAAAGACGGCCCTCCACGACTCGTCTGGCGGCGGCCGGCGGTCACGCGTTGTTGCCGTGCACCACGACTACAGCAACAACGGCATGCATCTTTCTCTGTTAGGGATGGAGTACTAGCTAGAGTGATGTTTCGTACGCAGGGACTTTAGTGAATACACTACACTCTGCTACTCATCCATCCCTGTACGTGAACGTGGAGAGAAAGAACATGCATGCATGGCATGCAAAGTCGTTTCATGATCAACACCAAATAGCTAGTTTCTGTATATCTTAGTTGTGACAGGCCTAACTGCCTTGCTAGCTAGCCCCTGAATATATTGGCAGGGCATTTCTAATTAATCCTGGCTCGGTTCATTATGACCACAAAGTTCGAACAAAACCAGCGTTCCGCTCTGGTAGTATATATGAACACCTGTTTGTGGAGCCTGCATAGAATAATAAAATACTCCCACATGTGTGCCCCTTCTTGGGTGAACTGATGGAAGCACGGACAAACACCTTGCATTATTTAACTGTTGTTTCTAAATTTTTTGACCTAAAAATAGAAAACAAAAAAGAAGCAAAATAAATCATGAAGGTTACATCGTGTGGTCTAGCCATGAAGACATAACTTCAGGGAGATTTCACTTTGCTCTTATTATGACTAGAGCAAATTCCTTGTTGAAATGTTCTCTGCAAACTTGACTGAATTCCTCTAAAAATGATGTCATTTCTAACCATCCAAATTGCCTAGCTCATAATAATGATGATGTCCATGAAGAAAGATACATTAAGCCGTGCTTTCATGTCCATGAGCGATTGAAAAGGGCTGTTTGGGGATGATATATGCAAATGAAGCATTTGCTAGCATTGTTGTGCAAAAGGGCATTCCAATCTTCCATTGAATTCATGCACAACACACATTTATAATAATCTAAAATCATATTCCTGCGTGTAAAAGCCCTCTTTTACTTAGTCTATCCTTAAGCAACAACCAAAAGAAAACCTTGTGCTTATTTTGAGCAGATGATTTCCAAATCCATGAAAAGGATGGGTGAATAGGAGAGGTGCCAATCAGATTTTTGTAGGCTTTGGAAGCAGAAAATAGATGGCTACCCAAGGTATAGGACCACACACCCTAATTCTCTGAATTAGCTGTCTTCAAGCATGCTTAGCAAATCATGCAACTGGAGGTACGCTGGTTCTGACAAAGGCAATGAAAGAGTTGCTCTAGATTATCCATCTGTTTAGCCTCGTGAATGGTGACTGATTTCCTCTTTGCAAAAGAGAAAGGTTCTAGATAGGCTTGACTTGGAACTAGTCCTGCCCAGCGATCATACCATAAAGTGTAGGTTCTCCCATCCTGCAAAGCAATCACAGAAAGGCCCTTGAACGGATCCAGAATTTACAAAATATCTCTCCACCAAAAAGATCCCCTTTTAATATGACTCGGTAATTTTCCATTAGCATAATGCTTCTCCCAAACCAAGTGTACCCAAGGAATATCAGCTCTGTTATATAATTTATCGCAATACTTCAAAAGTAGTGCTTCATTATTTGTTTTTAAAAAACTCAGCGGGGGGGGGGGGGGGTTGTTGTTGTTGGGGCAAGCAACCCACGAGTATTTTGCTAAGAAGACCTTCTTGAGAAAACCCTCGAACCCCACCCTTACACAGAGGCACCGCAGCCTATATGAGACGACCAACGACCTGGGCCGGGCCTTAGACATGTGCTTTGGTGTGGTGAGAGACGAGGTCTTACCATGGACACCATTTAACAACACAGAAGGTGTCCCTGATGAGAAAATCAATCTCACCCAAGAAAGCCAAGTGTTACCAAACCATTTTTGTCTCATTATTTTCAGCATGGCGTGATGCTCAATCTTGTCAAAACCTTTTAATTTTCAAAGTCCAACTTCAGTATCACAATCTCTTTCTTAGATGTATGACATAGATGCAAATATTCAAAAGCCCATGCAAGGCAGACCTAGATAGTTCGGTGTTGAATGAAGCCATACTGTTTTTTGTGAACCAGTGGGATTATCACCCTTTGCAATCTGTCAGCCAACAGTTTGGTGATAATCTTAACATAAATATTTAGAAGGGAAATTGGCCTAAGGTGTGAATGTGTGATGCATTTGATGGGTCATCCAATTTTGGAATGAGAGTGATATAGGAACCATTAATGCTCTGCAGTCAAAGTCCCTCTCTATGAAAAGCATGTGACAACTCATAAAAATCATGCTTATTATTGGCCAACATCTTCTGACAAAATCTGTATTGAACGCATCAGGACCTGGTGACTTGTCCAATGGTAAGTGAGCCACCACGTGATCAATTTCCTCATGTGTGGAAGGCTCCTCCAATTCAGAAAGATCAATATTAGCAACAAAAAGATTGTTCAGATCAAACAACATATTCTGGAACTATGTAACACACAATATCTCTCCTTATAGCATCCCAAAGATTGATTTTTGGTATACCAGTCAAATCACTAATGTCTCGTGAAGCTATCTGGCACGTCTGCAGTCAGCCGTTGAATGGAATATATGACTGCCTCTGCTCATCTCTTCCTCTAGTCTATCAGTTTTATATATAATCTTTCATCACTGCAATTAGTTAAAGGAAAACAAATTGTGTTGTGGGCATTTGAGTCGCCAAGTTCTAGGAGATCAGGTCGTCATGCTTTATGCTTCTTAGCACGCAGCTAAATTGGACCAAAACTTTAGCATTTGAAATATGTATACACTCTGAAATACGAACTATTGTATTTCAATGCAATAGTTAGAAATGGAATATATGTATTCAGTTAGATACTTAGATCATTATTGCTTGTGCTGATCACCGGTTTTCTCAGTCTGTTTTTTCTTTGTTTACCGTACACTCTAATAAAGTAGGTAACAAATAATGCATGATCAGCTGCTTTGACTGGACCTCATCAGAAACATACTAGTACGGTAGTCGTACGCGTATGTACGACCCTTCTCAAAACTATTAGTTCGAAACAATATACTTTGCTGATACGAAAAGGTAATAATACGGTGACTGGATGACTGGACTACATGAGCGTAACGTATCCTAATATAATGCCTTACTTTACTGCTTAGACGACTCGTCGATCATCGTAGATTAGTTTTTAAGTACCTTTATGTTGATGAAGTTACAAAACTTACCAGCTATATAAGTCGCTATTCCAAAAATGGAAAATTACGGGACTTTCAAAAATAGAAAGTTAGAGACCACCAGAAGCCTTCGGGAGTGGGCACGCGAATTAGCAAAGGCTGGTTTAATTGTAATCAAAGGGCATTAGGGCAGTAACAAATTAGGTCAGATAAAGCAGTACAGTGACAGGTCCGATCCGATCCATCGCTGGATCCCTTCCAACCCAACCTGTATATAAACTATGGAGGGCTGGAAGCCCAGATGCATAATCAGAACATATATACAATCAAACACTAATAATCACAACATGACAATGAGCGTTGTGGTGAAGAAGACCTCGCCGGTGGTCGTGAGGCCATCGGAGCCGGTGAAGAAGACCACGAACGCCACCACCATGAAACTCTCCTCTTTCGACGTGGACCTCATCGACAGAGCAGCCACAGCACTGCTCGTGTTCGATCACCCACTCCATGACGCCGCCGGGACCATCAAGATAGCATTGTCCCAAGCTCTCGTCCACTACTACCCCATCGCCGGCCGTATCGTCGCCGTCGACGACGACGATGACGAGCTCCACATCCTCTGCAATGGCGAGGGTGTCGCCTTCGTCGCCGCCTCCGCCGACTGCGCCCTCAAGGACGCCAAGTTCATCGACCGCGGCGGCGCAATCGAGACGAAGACGACGACGACGATTCTGCTCGACGAGCTCGTCGTCTTCTACCTGGGCGATCGGTGCGGCCCAACTGACCCTCTGCTGCTGATGCAGGTGACAGAGTTATCATGCGGAGGGTTCGTCCTCGGGGTGACGTGGAGCCACGGCATCGCCGACGGCACCGGCATGGCTCAGTTCTTGCAGGCCGTCGGCGAGCTCGCTCGCCGGTCGCCGTCGCCGTCCATCACTCCGGTGAGGTCCGACGATTCACTCCCAAACCTCCCACCATCGCTCACTGCTCTAATGCAGCTCGTCAAGATCCTTGAGCCACTGGACCTTACCTGCCACGTCATCACCATCCCCTCGACCTTGACCAACCGCATCAGAGCTCGATTCCTCGAGAACTCTATCAATGGCGATGACGTCGTCTTCTGCACAATGTTCGAGGCCATCGTCGCCGTGCTATGGCAGTGCCGCGCACGTGCGATCATGTCCTCATCCTCCACCTCGGATTCGTCGTCACTGTCGCTGCTCTCTTTTCCTGCATGTGCACGTAAGCATGTTCGTGCCAAGGACGGGTACTACGGCAACTGCATGACCCAGCAGCTGGTCATGGCGACGTGCGGCGAGGTGGCTAACGCAAACACCATGGATCTGATCAAGATGATCAAGCGTGCCAAGGATGAGATCCCAAGCCTGCTGTTCAGCAAGAACGGAGAAGGCTACGATCACCTGCTGCAGTCGATAGACATGGGACAGATTGGTCGGATTCAGTATAACTCGCTCAACGTGTCGTCATGGCGGAACCTAGGGTTTGATGAAGCGGATTTTGGGACGGGGACGCCGGCGAAGGTGATGGGCTACGCGAGGCCGGAGCAGTCGCTGCCATTCTGCGTGATTAGCCCGCCATGCAAAGGGGGCAAAGAGGATGTGGATGGTACTGTGGTGTTCTCCGTCTGTGTCATGGAGGAGCACGCCGATGCCTTCCTCAAAGAATTGGAAAGCTTCACATGATTATATATGTTCTTCGTCGTCGTACTATTCAGCAGGGAGCACATACAGTCAGAATAAGCAACCAGTTGTAAGCCTATGGAACGGCCGTTGCATTTATACCATCTGTGTTATTTGAGTATCTTTGGCATACTATATGTTAAGCTCGTTGCGTAAGTTGTAACAGCTAAAAGTTTAAAAGTTAATAAAGGCATAATAGCCATTTTCATCCCTTATGATCCCAATTGTATCAAGTGCTCAGTTTTGTCTCTGAAGTATCAAAATGTCCATTTTAGTACTTAAGGTTTATCTTGGCTCGGTTTCATCAGTAAAGTATAAAAGTGATCAGGTTAGTCATAAAAGTTTAGTTTCCGGACCACATTTTCATCCGTAAACTATCGAAATGGACATTTCAGTCCTTAAACTTTTATTTTAACCTCATCCTCCCTACTTTGAAGTCATCTGCATGTCTTTTCAACGCTATCACTACCGCAAGAAAAAGTGGAAATTTTTCGTTGAGAGAAAGATGAATCATGTCAAGCTAGAGAGGTTGGGATATATGTTGTGTTGGCATAAATGGGTTTAGTGACAGCAGGTGGCACACACTATCAATGTCTACACATGACTGTCACCTACATCGAAAGCACTACGAGTGCATGACAACGATGGATGGCAGATCACTGCAGGAAGGGAATTGTTGTGGTGTACTCCTAGGGTTATTTTGAGCTACAGTGCCTCAAAGATAGGCGGTGCCATAGCTGACGAGGCATGCAAACATAGCATGAGAAGCGAAGATGAGTTTGAAAAAAAATGTTTAATGAGGACTACAGTAGCCACTTCAATAGTTTAGCGGTGAGAAGTGAATCCAAAAGTAACCTTAATTTGAGCCCTAAAATGGCCATTTCTATATTTCAAGTACGAATGTGAGTCTAAAGTAAACTTTAAGGACTAAAATGACTATTTGGTAGTTTGAGGACAAAATTGTGCATGAGGCAATAGTTGAGGGACCAAAACATATATTCCTTGTTTAAAAAATTATATATTGTATTATTGAGTGTTGTGATTGTTACCTAGAGCTGTTTTAAAAAAAATTAAGGCATTGCATTTTTAATTGAAAAGGGAAACTCCATTATTCCATCCACAGAGATATTTTTTTGCATCAATGGTTGTCTACAGTGCTGATCTGGCATGCCTCGGACTCCGATGGTATCGTTGGGCTGCCCCCCTACAGTTTTTTTTCTTTTCAGGCTCCGCCACACCAGCCACGATTATTTTCAACCCTATCACTACCGCAAGAAAAAGTGGAAATAATCGTTGGAGTCCACGATTATTTCCTTGGATCTCCTCAATATGGGCCTATGTACAAGCCTATCTGTATGGGCCATATCTTACAAATTCAAGTCCCTCTAGCTTCCAAACAAGTGCAGGTGTTTTTATCAATTGAATTTTTTTCCTTCACCATTTTCATACTTCTATAGTTCTAGTATCAGAAGGGGAAAAATTTCCCTGAAAGGGACATATAGATACTCCAGTCTATTTGATATAAGTTTATAACTTCAGTTCTTTTATTTGGTTAACATGATATGTCTATAGACGTACAAAAAAAGGCTGCTACTGCATTTATAATATCTCGAAAGAAAAAAAAATTGCACACAAATAAATTTTGTTTCCAGTTTCAGAGATTGTACAAACACCAAACTACCTTTGACTAGCCCCTGCAAAGTTAGTTTTAGCTCATACTGGAACAGAGCTACGCTCAAGCAACATTGCACACCGTTCACGAGAAAGTTCTTGCCAAGATTCCAAGCAAACCTTACAAAAGAACAAGGCCATGCTTTCCTAAACCTGTCTTGGCCACTAAGGAAACTGGTGAGCAGTCTTTGCAACCAAGGATTAACATCTACAAGTAAAGCGGCAGTCCTAGATAACCCAGTTCATGATTGAATCATCAAGCGAAAGAGCCCCTCGATGCAGCAAATTACATCTCATCCCTTTGCGCCTGCAGATCCTTTAGAGCTTTGTCTACCACTTTTCTAGTAGACACGATTGGCAGCATCGATCCCAATCAAACCTTGTGTGCCTGTGGCCTTTATTTCCCAATCACATGTCATCACACAATGAGAAAGTTAAGATTCCTTTATCCATCATTACTGATAACTTGTAGGTTTTCCAGTCCTACTAAGTTTCTTCCGATAGCGATGTATCGCATTCACGGGAATGGAAAATAACATCTTTTTCTTCTTTCCTGACAACAAGAACCCCTAATCCTGACCCACATTTTGGACAATGGCTGAAAAAGGTAGCCAGCAATTGTTTGTCTGCCAGTTTCTCTCCAAAGTCACTTTCGATTTCTCGAGTCTTTCAGTTCTATACGCAGATGGACCAATGGAGTAGGAAATGAACATGTGTACTTCTGTGTTCTACTTTCTCGGTACTACTACTACGCTAAGTGCGTACACAACAGTATTTTTTTCACAGTGTAGTAATCATGATGTCATCACAAATGCTCCTGAATATTACAGATGACCCAAAGCTTCTTGTTTCTGATGTGACTTGTGATATGACAAGTATCTGATTTTTCGTTGAAAAGGCGAGAACAGCCAGAACACTGTTGGTCAATTGTTTATGCACATTGTTTTATCTTTTATGTGATCTTGTTGTTTTGTTAAGAGCTAGCAGGTGGGGTGACGTAGATGTCTCCTCCAGGGCCCTAGCATATCTGAATGGTTGTCTTGCACTGTTTCCTCACCTTTATTTCAATCCCCTCTTGCTCTTGGCATTTTTTGTTTCTTCTTCAAATCTGCATAAGTGATCCCAAGATAACATTATAGGTGTGCTTGGTTGCTGGACGCAACTCGCCCCGCCACGAGTTTAGCAGCCACAATTTTTTTAGTCACTGCTGTTTGGTTGAGTGAATCTTGGGTGCCACAGCTTTTGTGAAGTAGTTTTTTTCCGCCAAAGCTTGGTGCTAAAAATCTCCGCCAAATCTTCGGCGCGCCACAAGTAAGGCGTGGCGAAACGCAGCCGGGAACCGAGCGGGCCATATATTCTCAGGGATAATATGTGTGCCTAACTTTTTTTCTAAAAAAACAAATTATTGCATGATATTTCCGCACAGTAGCTGGCTATTACGTCAGGTGGTGGAGACTGATTGCAACGTCTGGAATCTTTATCTGCAAATTGGGATGGAACATACACATTGCACATCATGATTTTTCAAATAGGTGGGCTAATATGGAGTTCTTTTGTTCATCACATTTTTCACATAGTTCGGTTCTCAGCCAATACGGTTGCATTTTCCTATATTTACGACTTCGAAATTACTAAAAAAAACTATCTTGCAGGTCAAATGCTTCATTCATATCCCCTTGATGTCTGAACTTCGGAATGTGTTACTAATTTGCATTTTAAACTTGGAAACTAGTACTGCAATTTGCAGTCTGAATATCTACTGTACTGCTTGTGGAGAGATTCAAACCCTGCACCAACTTGTCCTGCTGGTTGGAGATCACACCCAGTCTATTTATTTTGATTCCCTCGGACAAACGCCAAGTATGTGTTGCTATCGAACATTATCCTGTAACTGCAAATTGCAGATGCCATTTGAGATTTGAATCGCATGGATCAGCTAGGTTGCTACTACTACAAACCGTGACCACAAACCAGAGTCAGATATCCTAGTCCCTGCAGACTCATGCAAAATCACTTCCTCGATGTTAAGATAAACATGCATACGGTGCCAAAGGAATTTTATAACTAGGAGATGCCGAGATGGTAGTATGGTACCGTGGACAAGGACTCAACGAAATTAATTGTCAAACTGAATTGAACAATGTCTGACCCTGGAACATTATCTGATCTCTAATTCAACTAACAAATCCCCAGTTGGTGACCATGACACCCACAATTGGAGTTGGGGTGACCCCAAGAAAGCAAAGATAAGGCCCTAAATGATCCTGACAATGCAGGCAACCTCTTGGTTCAGATAATCCAGTGTGTAACCCTACTGCTAGGGCACAAGTTAATATCAACAGTTGAGCAACAGCCCGGCTCCAACAAGACTGTTCGTGCAAAGCTCTCAAACAATTCCATTCATACAAATTGCTCCTGACTAACAGCTGTCAAGCTTTAAATAGGTCAAGTGCGTATGGCTCCATTTGGTTTCCTGCAACTCATGAAACGTGTAACAGCAACTTAATTGGACAGTGATGACCAATCCATTTGTTTGCTTGGCACAAATAGCTAATCCATTTGGGAGGATAAGAAAAGAGCGATCTGTTAACATACATATATAACCTCCAGCTCTACAAGTATGCCATGGAAAGAGCAGGCTCTCACTTTCATGGGGTGGTGTTGATTTGTGACTTGACCAGAAGGCATTTGCGGGGTCCTCATTGGTGGTGGTGGGGGGAAGGATCTGGATTTTCTTCATTAAATTTGACAGGAATCATGGGGTCCGATCAAGAGCTGACGATGGACCCAGCTAGGAGGTGATTGCATTGTGATCCTTGGAGATGGCTGCAAGTGACTGTGAAAAGATTGTGTCCCCCATGTGAGTTCAATGGGGGGAGCTGTAAAGGGCTGGCTGACTAGACTGTGCCCAGTCCCATGCAGACTGTCTTAGGAAATGCACAAGGAAAGGAGGCAATAAGTGAGTCCTTCAGAGTTCAGATAAAAGCGCCAAGCAAAAATAGCTGTTTGTTATTCTCCTTTCCTATATAATTGTCGGTGCCTGTTTTGGTCGCACCGGCACCAACGAGTGATTGCGGTGCTAACCACTCGTTTCCCTGATGGCGAGAGTGAGAGACGGGGTTTTATCCTGGTTCCGGCCACGGGGCCGTACGTCCAGCAGTGGTGCGATGCACCGGGTTACGTGTTGCTCGTGGTAGGGGTTTATAAGCAAGGTGGGAGAAGGAGATGAGCTCCTAGGTCCTAGGTTATGGTCTGTGTGTGTTTGAGACTTGTGTTCTCTGCGTGTCTTGTTCCCTCCCCCTCTTTGCATGGGCTTCCCTCCCCCTTTTATAGACCAAGGGGGCGGGGTGCGAGTACATGTGTTTGTCGTTGCGTGCACTGTTCGTCCATGCCGCGCACTGTGTGAGCGGGAATCGCGCCTTCCAACTCTGCTGACGACATGGCAGGGGCTGACGTATCGTCCTTCCTTCTCGTGACAGTTCACGGCGTCGAGGGTGGTGTCTTGCGTACGGCGTTCCATGGTCTCCTTCGAGGCTGCCTTCGAGGGTGGCTGTGCGTCCGTAGGGGGGTAAAGTCAAAGGAGTGGTTGGCACAGTGCTGCTGGCAGGGTTAGGTCTGGCGCGCAGTATGGCGCTCAGAGTTCACTGTTGCGAGTGGATTTGACCGATGTCCTCTCCGGGAGTAGGTGATGGCGTGGAGCAGTGATCCCTGCTTTTTGACCGCGTCATGATGACTCTGATGAGTCGTAGTGCGTTGGGCGTCGTTCCCGGCGAGGCCGGCTCGAGCTTGGATCGCAAGCTCGAGTTCACCGAACCTCGAACGAGACGGAAACCACCCGCTCGAGGGTAGGGGTCGCCCTCGAGGCCGCTGAGCCTCGAACGAGACGGAAAACACCCGCTCGAGGGTGGTTGTTTCCCTCGAGCTGGATGGGTGCCGAGAACCCGTAGCGATGGCGGGCCTTTGCTGGGCCGTGGAGCCAGGTTAATGTCGTTGTGGGCCTTGATGCCAAGTAGTTTTGGGCCTAGATTGGGGTACCCCTTTTGTAGGTACCCGACAATAATTGACTCTATTGGAGCATATGACATCTGAAAAGTTACTGCAACGACCATTAATGGATTCAATCTAGGTTAACAATGTGCATTGGTTTTGGTTCCTATATATGAGTACTGGAAGTTTGGCTTCGAAAACATTGCTAACATTCAGGCACGCGAAGCAGGTTTGATGTTAGAAATCTTATTCAGGATCCGTAAGGTGCCATATATGTAGTTTTTTTTTCAAAAAAAAGAAACAAAGCGAGATGAAGACGACGCATATATAAAACATCTGAAATTTGGCTCGTTGATTCCATGTCTAGTAGTATGATTCTATAATCTCGATCGTCGAGGAAAAAAAAAAAGAAGTATGAGTTTGTAAACAGTGTCGCGTGGTGGATGGATTGGGATCACTTTCGGTCCGGCCACCTGTGGGCGCTGGCGTTGCATGGTGGGATGGGCAGCGACGAAAGCTGCCGAACGGCCACCGCAAGGGGCCCCCTGGATGCCGCACGGAATCGCGCTTTCCATGGAAGCAAACCTGTCCGCTTCCACCGACCGGCGGCCCCTTAATTTGCCCCATGCCTCATGCTCCATGCTCCAAAATATTTCCTTAGGGCAGTCCCAACCCTCCACCTCAGCTGGTTTCTATAGCATTTAATAGGGTTTTATGTAAAAAAAATCTGATGTGGCAATAGAATTAATGAAGAAAGAGAGGAAAAAACCAAGACACGTTTTCTCAACTGAGACACCGTTTCTACTCTGCGACCAAGGCACGGAGACACCAGCGATTCCGCGTTGGAGGAAAGTGTTTCTTCCCCCACGCTTTTTCTAGGTGCTCACATATCGGGCCAGCCGGAGCCATGGCCGTCGCCCCTTGAGCTCGCCGGAGCCATCCCGCATCCGCAACGACTTCACCCCGACCTTGCTGGAGCCTTCCAGAACGACTTCGCCTTACCTCCCTGCGCCGCTCTTCGAGCTCACTGTCGCGTGCCGCATGAAAATTAAGCTCCGTTTGGGAGGATCTGGAGGGTTGGGCAAGAGCACCAGGATTCCAAGAAGGCTTGAACTCACACGTTGGCTCCGTGAGCTTCACGAGCATCTTCTACGCTCGCTTGCTTCTAACTCATCCCGTGCTCGAGTTGCCTGCCTTGCTCGCATCCAAGATTGCAGGCGGCGCAGGTTGGGCGCTTGGTATGTTATCGTGCTTTTCTCTTGGACTCGCTAGCTGCAGCTCGAACTTGGCCTCGCCGACCACGATGGGTGGCTCGCCGGAGCAGAGAACTGAGAGAGAGAGGGATGGTGATGAGGATAAACTAAGAAACAAAGCGGTGGAAATTTATTAGGGGCCCACGATAGAAAACACTGGGTTGGAGATGTAGTTTCTGGTGATAGTGTCCAGATGACATGGCATTATGGACACTACCTATGTTGGGACTGCCCTAGCTGCTGGCCTGTTGCCTTTTTTTTTTCTTCCTATGAATTCCTCCGTTACGTTTTGTTGCGGGAATCATCGTTAAGTGAAGGAATGCTGCTACCAGAAAAATTAGCACGTTCGAAAGAATGGACCTGCACATATCTCGATTAATGAAGTCACCAGTCACCACAGGCGTTGTTGATGAGCACACACACCGTCCGGCATCTCCTATGTACTGAAACCTTACACCTATGAGCACGTTTATGGAAATAGACACATACACGCGCACTTGTAACAATATCTTTATCATCATATTTGAAAGACTAAGCCGGTAGATTCTTTTTAGATTGGTGAAGTCGCCACATCATCTAGCTGTTGACGGGCACATTGCAGACACTAGAGAACTCTTTTAAATCTAAAAATTAATTTATAAAAGTGCGAGCACACATACCGGGTTACAGCACAAGTAACTTAATTAGCTAAGCCACGTTGTATAACATCATTTTAATCATAGAACATTTTGAGTGAACATCTTTTTTTTCCATTTCACTATCCTCTATAGTTTTTCTTTCTTTCTTTTAGTTTTATGCATGGTGTGCGTTCTGTGAAGCTTTTACTTCTTCTTAATGAAATGCTTGCTCACTTGCGTTCTCTGGAAAAAATATACATGCTCATTGTTTTCTCTTGTTGTATTTATGGTTAGTTTCACGTGATTGAGCTGTAGCCGTAGTACTCATAATAAAACAAAACTAATTGCGCAGACATATAGAGCCACATCTCAGAGGTCATCCAGAGCGTTTCCGCTTGGATGAATATTCTTTTCAGAGGATCTTTGCTCTCTAACAAAACCCAGCGGCTAATGCATGCGAAAAGCCTGCGGTTTCACATGCTTGTTAGTTAGGCCCCTTGGCATTGCTTGCCTACCTAATCCTAATCATCCTCAACCAAATTAGCTTGTAATTTGTAAAGAATGCGTTTACTATTTGGTTGTTAGCTGTATCTTGTGTGCCCATTGTCCCAATGCAAGCACATTGGACATGACTTAGCAGCATACTTATTTAATTATCATGAGATATTATTCAAGAAAACTTCTTGAGCTGCTGACGTGAGCACCACGAGTGATTAAACCCTTATCCAACACCAAGAATGTATCTCATTTGACTGAATATATTTGTCCTCAAAAGGACTAATAGTTTATGTAATTTGGACACGTTCAATAAAGATTAATTATTTGATTAATTCACTTAATTTGTTTAAAGATGGTATATAAAATTGAGTTCTTTTTTTTCTTCCGAGCAATGAAAAGATACTATACCTAGAAAGAGTTAGCAGCAAGCAACAGCTAGCTATGTAGAGCTGAGATGGCTTTGTGCATGGAGGACACAACTTCGAATGAATTTGAATAAATTTATTTTCCTGTCAAAGAATCAATAATTTCTTTGTATTTGGTACGGTGCGTCCAACTGCTGATGTTGATCGACTACTGTTTCGCATTTCTTTCAAGTGGACCCAAAAACGAATGTGCTTTTTAATACTAGTTAATAGCAACAGCTAGCAAGGCAGAGCTGACATGGCTTCATGCATGCAGGACACAGCTTCTAATCAAGTTTGACCAGAAAATCATTGGATAAACAACAACTGGGACAAAATGAGTTTAAAAATATTTGGTAGCGTGGAATTTGCCTTGCGAGTCTTCAAATGTGTCAGATGTGCTCTGCATACGTGACCCAAGTACCTTGCAAAGGCCAATTTGAAAAGGCCATGACGGAGATGCATTAACAAATGAGAGGTTATGCCAGCTTTTCATATGTTATATGGTCAAAAGAAAGGAAATTAATGAATCTTCGCGACCAACTTAGTCCAGATCACGGGATAGGGATTGACTATTGAGAAATCCGTAGGAAACCACACGATAAAAAATTGAAAATTGAGAACACAAAAATGTCCGGCTATTTGAATGCATGGGAATAAGAAAATGATTCAAAGCAAGTGATCTGAGTATAAAGTATACAGTTATACCCAACGGTATTGTCTCTTTAGAGTGGTTTGACGCCAGTATGTGTTTAGAACGATACTGAAAATGTCGTACATTGTGGTCTAGTAACCTCGTCATAAAGGTGATTAGCATTTTCTCTACGGGTACTATTTTGCTGTCAGCCAATGTTTTTTTTTTAGTTTTGCCATCAAGTTCTAAAAATAGTGTACAAATTGACCATATTGTAGACTGATATTGATAGGTTAATAATATAAATGACTTGAGTAATGTTAAATTTTAATCCAAAACGATTTTTATAAATGTTAATTTATAATAAAAATTGTGTATAAATTATAATTTGAAGTGACAAATATTTTTAACCGAAGTCGGTAGGGGAAGCCCCAAGCTATTTTTTTTTCATAATTTTTTTTATCCAAACCTAGTTCGCTTCCGCAGGGAGTCGAACATGAGTCTGCTAGATGCTACTTAGGTGCTCTAACCACTAGGCTAGAGGCCCTTTCACGAAATGACAAATATAACTGCCCATATTAAAGATGGTGTGTCGATGTTCAACTTATATTAGGGGAGAGATAGATTATTAAAGTATAAAAAATATTATTACGCCCCCATTCAGTTATGAATGCTATTTTGGACATGAGCACGGCCAAAATGTAACTTTGACTATACTTAGTTAAGAGTTTGGACATATGGAAATTTAATATACTAATTAATTGACATTTTATTGGAATTTTGTTACTCCTCCCAGTTCTAAATAGATGTCATTCAACTTAGCCTTTCATGTTCAACTAAAGTGCTTTGTTATTTGTAGGCATCACCTTTAATATTTTTAAAAAATCATACTCAGAATTAATTGCACCATTGACTAAAATTTTCCGTAAATTTCTCATTTATCATGCCATTTTGACCAAGGCGACTTTAAAAAGGAGTAAACAAGGTAATTATATTTTACCTTCAATACTACAAAACGACAACTGCAGTGTACTTAAAAAATTCTTGTTTTATCTGAAGCAGTGCTGTCTAGAATTGATGGAACTACGTGACGCCTTAGATTTGAACTCGAGAGGTGTGCCTGGTGTTGGGCTATCACAAAGGTCTTCAGAATTTTTGGGTCACCCCAAACGTGATGCTGGCGTTGAAGTCAGTAATGTGTTCACGTGTGCAGCGTGAAACCACGAGAGAAGATCATCTTGAGTTCTTGACTCTTGAGAACACAGAAAATTCTCGCCTGGGCAGCACATCGGAGTGAGATAAAAAATCTAGTGGGGCGCGTAAACTAAGGAGCCCGTCTAACAAAATTTATCCGGCGTTTTTTCACGTCTTGGACGTCTAAAAACAGATGCGTTTACCCTTGAAGTAGGCAATTTGATAGCGTAGCTGCCGAGGTAGGGATGACAATCTTGTCCATTTCCAGTACCAGCTTGTATTGCTTACTAGATCAACCTTGGATAAAGAATAGGATATCCTTGTGGTCCTAAAAATGCAATTTCGACGTGCACAAAGAAAATTAAAAATAAAGTTCAATGCGCCAAATGCCATTTTTTACGAAAAATGAATAAGATGTAGGCATTTTTGCACAAATGTTAGTAGCAATTAAAATATCTGGCTTTGAATATCTTCAGAAGGGGGAGCCCAATGCAAAACAGAAAAATTAAACACTGCCATAACCTAAAAAGAGCAGGAAATAAACGTGAGTGGAATCGCCCGTACGATCCAGGCAATTGATCGACCAGTCCTGCTGTTCCCACCAACCAGCCCTGCCCTGGTTTCTGTTTCTCCCACTCCCATCGTGATCGATGCATTCAGGTCTGCAGGTGAAGGCCGGGCATGATGCGATGGACCAGCACACACATAGAGAGAGCTTGCATTGTAATACATTTTTGTAGTTGCAGGCTTGCATCACGGCCGTCGTCGATGGAGATGCACCGTATGAAGCCCATGGTGAGCTGATGACAGACAGGGACACGCAAGCTGCAATCTCAGTTAGAACCTTCCCCGTGCTCGTCGTCGAACGTCTCGCTGTCCGAGCCAGCCTAAAATCAGCTGCAGTGAAAAGGGTATGGACTCGCTTTCCTTAATCCCTTTTGGATTAGCAGCACGCGCTAGAGGATAATGGCCTGGTAGTTCTCTCTTGGTATATAATCCATATCCAGCTCTCTCAGTGTTGAGTGTTGACCCATGCTGTCTTGATAGTTATTACAGGTACCATTCGCATGGTCGATCGCAGCGGCGTGCCGAGCAGGGCGTACGTCGAGCATGGAGGAGCAACTAATTAACCCTGCAACGACAAGCCGTGCCGTTCATGACGGATCAAAAGGATGTGTGATGGATCCGCGCGTGATGGGGCCGGGTTGGCTAGCCGGAGCGTGCAGTATCGGCCGACGAATCGGACCCGGCGGTGGCGGTGGCGGTGGCGGCCGGTGAGCCGCGGCCGGCGAGCCACTTGCATTGACACTTGCAGTGAGATTATATTAGCGCATGACAAACCTTTTTTTTTTTTTTGCAAGGCAATGCGTGCATGGCAACTTGCATTGGATAGATATTGGGGTTCGTTGCATGCTGTGATGACAGAAAGACGGCTTACACTACACGGCAGGGTAAATCTTGCTAGCTGGAGTCATGTGCAGTAGCACTTGTAGCGAATCCGATCTACTTAGGACTGAAGAAAAATTCGAAAAAAAAAGAGAGTGAGAGACCACGCTCATTTTGATCACACAGTTTTAAGTTTCTTAATCAACCGATATTGAAACCCATCCAAATGAGTACGTACGTGACCAGCAGTGTACAACCTCACTCTCAGGGCTGACAGAAGTAGCAACTGCTACCGGCCGTAATGTAGAGTATCTTGAACTGTCTGAAGATTTACTTCAACTGTTATGCTAGCACTGTCGAGGCTGACAGCGTTGCTAACTAACGCTGATTTTGATAGGACTGTAGGAGTATCGTGTAGATAAGCTTCTTCTTGTGATAGGAAAGATTGTTTTTCTTGCCGGCTTTATAAAAACAGAATCTAGAATCCATCTCTGCTAGTTCAGGAATGTGTCACTGATGAAGTTAAAAAGTGAGAACTTTTAAACAATTGAACAACCAAGTTAATGTAATCTTAGATGCAGCTAGCCATACGAGATTGATATGGTTGTCGATCTATCCGACCATGACACAGTGCATCCACTTTCGGTTTTCTGAATATTCTAGTACATCCTAAATTCCCTTCCGTTCAACAATCAATGTTGCTACTCGTTTATTTTTTGCCATGTCACACCGACCAGTGGGGACACAAAGCTGTGGTCCCCCACTGCCAGAGTACAAAGTAGGAACGGTGTAGGTTTCCAATTTTATTTGATGGGTATATTCATCACCTACTCCTATTATTGAATTTGCTCCTACCACGTATACGATGCTTTTTGAAGGTTTCTATCGCTCTCATCCAAGGGGTTTAGTCTAGAGTGGAGCCGCCCCAACTTTTGAGGGCAAAACAACAAAGCCTTTAGGAAACAGGGAACCAACTAGCCACATGTAAATGTTCAGCAAATTGTTTTTCCTCTGGAAATTAATAAATTGCTTGACAAAAACCAGGATTTTTACAAATTATAATTAGGAAAATACTTGTACTTCTATCGTGAGGCATGTGATGATCCAGAGGAAAACTTATACTCCCTGTGTCAAAATATCTCTCGTCATTAATTCTTTTCACAAATTTGACCCTTCATCTTATTTAGACAATCATGTGAGCATCATTTTGTGATATGCTTTACTACTATAGGTATTTTAAGCATGGTTTTGACTTTTTTATATGTTTACAATAAATCTTTGAATAAGGTAAATAGTCAAAGTTATAAGAAAAGTCAATGATGACAAATAATTTGATACCGAGGGAGTATCATGTCGGTAGTAGGAAATTTTAGTTGGCGACGAAAGATATAAAAGACAAGAGAATGTCCCAAGACCACACCTGCTAACTTGTACTCGGCCACTCGGAACCTGATGGATGTGAGGGTTATTTGTCCTGCACCTGATACTTATTTGTGGTGTGTGGTCTCTTTGGACAGGAAGAAACGCTAGCAGGAATGGCCAAAATAGTTGGGACCTCGAGGCAGTGATTTCTTTCAAGAAAAAAAAAATCAAGGCAGTGAAAGATGTGGCTGCCATGGTGGAGGAGCATGTGTGTATGGAGAGGGACGGCCGGACGGGTATAGTCATGTGGAGCCGCCAGGCGTTGGATGGGTGAAAGTGAACACAGATGGGTCATTCAACGATACATATTTCGCAGGAGGATCTAAGAGATGTCGTGATCAGGAACCAAGTTAGTGAGATTCTAGCTGCTGGAGCAAGGTGGCATAGTCATGCCATGGATGTTCTGATAATCGAGGCCTTAGTGGCGAAGGGTGAGATGAGACTCCTTTCAGTACTTCTATTGTAGTTGAGTCACTGACATGTGGGACCAGGTCCACGTCGCCAACCCAACTGTAGAGAGAAATGTTGTGGATGATCTATTTCTGAGAGATTGCGCATGGCAAGGACGCAGGGTGTTGACAATGTGATTATGGAGATTTATAGTGCTATCCTGGCCAACCTTCTCCAAGCAGGCGATGGAAGCGGATCATGTATAGCAGCTTTATGGCATAAATTCAAGAGCTAGGCAATTCTTTTGTTAATTTTAAATTTTGAAATGTCAGCAAATTTTAAAATTCAAAATGTCAGGAGAGAGGCAAACACAGCGGCTCATTGCTGTGCACGAATGTCATTGCCAAGTACCCTCATTTGTAATCTGATTGATCACACTCCGAACTGGCCGGAGGTGGTGTTTAAGTATCGTAATCCTGCCTGATAAATAAGTTCTTGATGTTGCCCAAAAAAAATAATAACTTGCATTATTGTTACCCAATTATTTACCGAATTACTAGTCTTTTAAGACGGTGTAAATTTGCTTGCGACCATTTACTACTGCCCTGCTCTAAGTTTAATTTTTTTTATCTTATTTTTAATACAACGGATCTCATAGTTCATTATATAACAAACTTGTTTCATATTTTATAATAATATAAGTAATTAAATAAAAGTGATACATATTTTATATCAGAGAGAACAATTGCTAAAAATGAAAAGGGAGAATATATCCCATAACTCGGGGTGCCTATTTTGATTCATTGTATATCTGCAAGCATTATAAACCCATCAATTACCTACCAATATAATCTCTAGACATTACTACTCACCTCGTACGAATGGTTGGATACAGCATCGCTACGCATATGCACCATTTATGATAGGATATATATTTTTATATAAATATTTTGGTTTCCTATCCCCCCTAAAGATATTTTTCTATTAAACCAGAATCACTTTGTAGAGCTAAATAACTATTTTTTTTAAAAAAAGAACTAAAATAAGACGAAAATATGTGATTCCCTTTTGAACGTTTCTCCTGAGGTGGATGTTTAGCAATAATTTCTCGTGATTTTTGAGATTCTGAAATATTTTTTCGCCGCCACACGCACCTTTAATACCGCCACACCAGTACAGTACACGGCCATTCCAATCCCCTTTTGTTTTTGTTTTCTTGTCCGCAAGAAAAGATACTGCCCCTCCACCACCAGCATTTCCCGCATTCCCCCGCGGCAATTAAAAACCCCGCCCGCCTCCCCCCACCGCTCTTCGCCTCTTCTTCCTCCTCCAATCCGCCCGCCATTGCTTTCGCAGACGCGCCCCGTCCCGTCTCGCTCGCCGGCGCTCCCAGCAATCAACTCTTTTTCCTCCGCCGGCCATGCTCTCCGCCTCCGGTTCCGTAGTACCCAGGACCGCCCTGAGCCCGCGCGCCGACGCTTAGCGCAGCGCGAACGGCGACGGCCGGACGGCGAGGACCCGCCGACCTATGCCCCCCGACGAGTCCGGCATTGGCTGACTCCCAAATGCCCCCTGCAGCTTGCTAGCCGCAGCCTGTACATACACACACGCACATACGGACAAGCGCGCCGTGGCCGGAAGGCTGAAGCGAGAAATCGGCCACCCACGCTTCGCCGCAGCCGCCGCCGCCGTCTCGTCGCCGGAGAGGAGTTTTAGCCTCGAAGGCGTGCCGTTATCATTTTTGTAGCTTTTTTTTTCTTCTTCGTGACTTTCGGAGCGTCCTCTCGCGGCGTGCCGGCGTGATGGGAGTTGTCGACTTCTCGGTGTTGGGCGCGCTGAAGAAGGTTAGATCCTTCGTAGCCGGACCCACGGCGGTGGAAGCCGCAGCCGCGGCCGCCGACGGCCGGCCAATCGCGGCGCCGATGTCGCGCAGCGAAGAGCCATCCCCAGCTGACTCGCCGCCGCCCGCCGCGGCGAGATCCGGGGGCAGGCGCCCCATCGCCCTGCGCCGGCAGATCTCCTCGCCGCAGCTGCTCCGCTGCCGCGCTGTCAGGTACTGTGTGCTACGCCTCCGTTTCCGTCGCCTTGGAAAAGCTGTTACAGTACTTCCGTTTCAAGGTTTCATTTTGACTTGTTATGGAGGAAAAGGGAAATCTTTTTTTTTTCAGTCTGAAAGGAAAGAAGAGATTAAGATTGCGTGGTGGTACCTGCTACAACTTAACATTAAATTACCCGAAAGTATATTTTTCTTTTTTATTTGGGGTAAAACTTGGTCTTGAAGAAGAGAATCAGAAATTTGTGATTAGTATTAAGTGGGGGTGGGATCAAGTAATTCTCACGGGTGTTTTGGCTTTTTCATCCTTTTATTTTAAACTTAGTCAACTATTGAGCTGAATTTCCTTGAATTGATTTTCATGGGTGCAGCCGAGCTGATGACGAGGACGACTATGAACCTGGGGTTCAGTTTTTCACCCCTGGTAATGATTTCTACTTTTCTGATACAGACTCTGTTAGTGTTAGTACCCCTAACGGGATCAACCGATCACTGACCCCAAGCCCCTTGGAGAGCCCAACTTGGATGCTGAAGCATAAGGATGACTCGCCAATATCTAGGAAGAATGACAGTTTCAACCCGGATTCTCCTGGATATGGTACCAAGGCGAGTTTAGGATCTGATGGTCGACTGGAACAGATGAATGGTAGTGTCACTGACAGCGGTGGAGAAGGAAGCAAAACTCAGAATCCTGTCGATTTTAGTGCCAATATTTGGTTGCCACCACCGCCAGAAGATGAGTGTGACGACATCGAATCTAGGTTATTTGGACTCGATGATGAAGATGATGATGTTGGGGACTCAAGCGGGCTTCTTGTTCCTGGTAGCTTTAGCGCTAACAAAATAGCTGGTGTTGACAAGGTCACAAACATTGCTCAGAAGGAGGGTCTGAAGAGTGCTGTGCTTGGTCATTTCCAAGCTCTTGTGGCTCAATTACTGAAGGCAGAAGGTGTTGATCTGGGAAATGACGATGGGTCCAAAAATTGGCTTGATATTGTCTCATCCTTAACCTGGCAAGCAGCAAGCTATGTGAGGCCAGATATCAAGAAAGGAGGCAGCATGGATCCTACAGATTATGTGAAGGTCAAGTGTATAGCATCAGGGGATCCAAAAGATAGGTGTGTTTTATCAACAGTTTTTGCTGACTATACTTTACATGCTTATTCTCATCGCCATGTGGAACTGATGAGTTTTTTTTTTCTTTTATACAGTAATTTCGTTAAAGGAGTTGTTTGCTCTAAGAATGTAAAACACAAACGCATGGTCTCGGAGCATAGGAATGCAAAATTGCTCATTTTAGGGGGCGCACTTGAGTACCACAGAGTTCCTAATAAACTGGCATCCATTAACAGGATACTTGAACAGGTCTATGCCTAGTCATACTTTCGCTGTATATTTTGTTTGTTACTTTTCTGCTCTTACTGAAGGAATCCCTTGATGCAGGAAAAGGAGCACCTGAAAATGGTTGTTGGAAAGATTGAGTCGCGGCGACCTAATGTGGTGCTAGTTGAGAAAACCGTCTCATCTTCTGCTCTGGAGCTCTTTCCAAAAGATATTTCGTTAGTTCTGAATGTTAAGAGGTCACTTTTGGACAAGATATCAAGGTGCACAGGGGCACAAATTGCCTCATCAGTTGACAGTATTGCTTCAGCAAGGCTAGGTCATTGTGAAATGTTCAGGGTGCAAAAGGTTATAGAATTCTCATCAGATAAACAGAAAAATAGGAGGTCATGCAAGACACTGATGTTCTTTGAAGGCTGCCCTTGGCGTTTGGGTTGCACGGTAATAATCCTTCTGCTTTTCCACAGTTACCTGATTGGCTTAGACAGCCTCTGCCGCCCCTCACAGCCCGATCCGGAGTGAGGTGGTATGGTTTGTATGGGATCGGTTTCCTCTCTCTTTTAATATAAATATACGCAGCTCTCCTGCGTGTTCGAGAAAAAAAAAAGTTACCTGATTGGAATCCACAGCTCATGTCATCAGCTAATATTTGGCTGTGTGGTCACAGAGACCAGAAACGATTTCCTTCTTCTTAAAGAAATGTTATCAACTAACTTAATATGGATTGTTAAATCTGTTACGAAGAGTACTAGAACAACAGATGCACTTAGTTGAGATTCAATTTCTAGTTCTACTTTGTAGTTCTAACACCCTATGTTATATCTGTGCGTCAATTTATGTAGGTTCTACTGAGAGGGTCATGTCGGGAGGAACTAAAGAGGATTAAGCGTGCTGTTCAGCTTGCAGTCTTTGCTGCTTATCACCTCTCTCTTGAAACGTCATTCTTTGCAGATGAGGGTGCAACACTTCCTAGATTTCCCTCGAGACATGTGGTAGTTCAGCCAGATATGAGAAATTCTACAGACAACGATTCTGCTGCATCGGCCACTGTTGGAATGCCTCCTCATGGACGTGAATCGGAACAGGATAAACTCTCACAGGCTACGTCGGTCAACATGATGTTTGAAAATATCTCTGTATCACCTAGTTCATTACCATCGAATGCGGAAGCACATGGGTATGTGGGTGACTCTGAGCATACAGAAACTGAATGTGTTGATTATCCGAACTCTTGTGGACATTGTGTATCATGTGCAACTGGTCCATGCAATAGGCATGAAACATCTCTGTGTTCATTGGATCATGATTTGCAGATGCAACCTCAAGATTTGCATAACTCTGCAAAGCCTCTAGAAGTTCACGAAGATGAGCTTCGAGCAAAGAAATATCAACAAGTGGACCATTGGAATAGCAAACCGCGTGATGAATATATCTTAGCAGAACGGCATGACCTAAATGAATTTTCTGGTGACTACTTTCCTGGTACTGACAATCATCAAAGCATCTTAGTTTCTCTGTCAAGTACTTGTATCCCAAAAGGCTTGGTATGTGAGCGTTCCCAGCTTTTCCGCATCAAGTTTTATGGTAGTTTTGATAAGCCACTTGGGAGATACCTTCGGGAAGACTTATTTGATCAGGTACATCCCATTTTCACCCTGAGTATGTACACTGTCACGTTGGACGTTCTCATAATAGTTTCTAAACCTAATAGTTTGTGTTTTTCATATTCACCAGGCATATTGCTGCCATGCATGCAAAGAGCCATCAGAGTCACATATCAGGTGCTATACTCATCAGCATGGTAGCTTAACAATTAGTGTTAGGAGGCTTCGATCTCGAAAGTTGCCTGGTGAACGTGATGGAAGGATATGGATGTGGCACAGGTGCCTTAAGTGTGAACCCAAGGATGGTGCACCACCTGCCACACGAAGGATAATCATGTCAGATGCTGCCTGGGGTCTGTCGTTTGGGAAATTCCTGGAGCTAAGTTTCTCGAACCATGCCACTGCTAATCGAGTTGCAAGCTGTGGGCATTCGCTCCAGAGGGACTGCCTTCGTTTCTATGGGTATGTGTCTGCTATATTCTTTGCAAACTCACATTATTCAGTACCCCAATGCGGTTTCAACATTTCATCTTAAAATTCCAGGTATGGAAACATGGTGGCATTCTTCAGATATTCTCCTGTTGACATTCTCTCAGTCAATCTTCCCCCATCAGTACTGGATTTCAATTGTCGCAGTCCACAGGAGTGGCTAAAAGGGTGGCAATCGAGGTGTGCTATTTTATCAAATTTTATGGAAACTGTGTTCATCACTTCATCCTCTGCACACTACACACCAGTTCTGGCGTGAAGAACTATAATGTGCTCATGTTTTTGTTTCTATAGATATTTGGCAAAATGGAATCCTTGCATGTGGAGATATCTGAATTTCTTCAGTGTACTGAAAAAAACATCGTAACTGAAGAAGAGCCAGTGAAGGAAAGTGTTCAAAGGCAGATTATCGAGATGAAAGATCTGCTTAAAATGGAAAGAAATGAATATGAGGTGTCACACCCAGATTTTTCTGCCATATTCTTGACTTTTATCAAGAGTTAAAAGACATTTTATGTTAATATATTGTCCTTTTTCTTGCAGATCTTGCTTTTACCAGTCATAAGGGAAAGCAGTCACCCCATGCAGGCATCAATTGATATTCTGGAGCTCAATCGCTTGAGGCGTGGCCTTCTTCTTGATGCCTACATTTGGGATCGGAGGCTGTGTCATGTAGACTCTCTTCTTAAAACACATGGTCATGTTTCAAAAATCAGTTCTGATAATCTTGATATTCTCCTTTACACCAAACTGAAAGAATGGAAAGCCGATTTGCTTCGTGGGGATATTGAAATTGGAAAATCTTTAGGAAGTCCAAGAAAATCTTTGCTATCCAGAGAAGGCCACTTGAATGATAATGAATACAGTGTTGCTGATACAAATTCACAGACTTGTTTGGTTGGTCATCCTTTGGATGGTGCAGAGGATCTTGACAAAGTCTACAGCAAATTCAATAGAGGGAAAAAATGGCCTGTCACTGAACTTAATAATGATGTGGAACCTGTTGAGAGGCTACCCTCACTTGCATCCATTTTTTCTGATAATATTGACTTGGCATGGACTGGATCTACTGATTTACAGTATGATCTTCCACAAGCTTTCACCAAAATTGATGAAGATGGATCCTTTAATTTGGACAGTCCAAACTACAGGAATGTAGTAACCCCTGTTAGAATTCACTCGTTCAATTCTACACTGGGTTTGCGCCAGAGAGAACGAACTGGATTAGCTCCAACTTCTTTGCATCTATCATCATTTAAATCTGCTGAGTTCTTCAGAGATACGACAAGCATCCTGAAAGGCCCAGTGCCAAATATGCGAAGGGCCTGTTCTCAAAGGTCTCCTGGGGTAATAGAGAAATTAAATGTTGTTCTTGCTCGTACACCCACATACATCTCGTCCACTTTAAATATGGTTAATGATGGGGCACGGCTTCTGTTACCCCAGATTGGATATGAAGATGATGTTGTTGTTGCAGTATATGATGATGAGCCCACAAGTATTGTATCATATGCCATGACATCAGAAGAGTATGCACGGCAAGTCGCACGAAGATTGAATTCCAATTTGAGTTTTTCTCATCTGCCAAATACTACTGAGTTCAGCAGCCATGGACTTGAGGGATCCTCACCGTCACAAGAAGACCGCTTGGATTCTAGGGGAACTCATTTTAAGTTTTCCTTTGATGATGAATCTCCTATTTCTCCAGATAAAACAAAGTTTTCTGTGATTTGCTATTTTGAAAGGCATTTTGCTGCACTCAGAAAGAAATGTTGCCCTAAGGATATTGATTACATACGTTCTCTAAGTCGCTGCAAGAGATGGAATGCACAAGGTGGAAAAAGCAATGTTTACTTTGCGAAGACGATGGATGAGAGGTTCATAATCAAACAAGTTACCAAGACAGAGCTGGAATCTTTTGTAGAATTTGCTCCTCGCTACTTCAAGTATTTGATGGAATCCTTGACTTCTGGTAGCCCAACTTGCCTGGCCAAGATAGTTGGGTTATATCAGGTTTGTGTTTATTCACTTTTTGCATCATGTTTTATCCAAATGTGAAGTGTAAAACATCACCTGAATTCTATTTGGGCCCTTTTTCTTGAGTTCAGGTTAGTGTTAAGAGCTTGAAATCTGGGAAAGAAGTAAAGATGGATCTTATGGTGATGGAGAATCTTTTCTTTGAAAGGAAGATATCTAGGGTGTATGACCTAAAGGGTTCATTACGCTCACGCTATACATCTGGGGACAGCAAAGTTCTCTTGGATTCAAACCTCATAGAAGCATTGCATACTAAGCCTATATTTTTGGGGAGCAAGGCAAAACGAAGATTGGAAAGAGCTGTCTGGAATGATACTTCATTTCTTGCGGTATGTGGTTATATATTTATTTGGTGCCTACTGCTTGACCAATGCATTTGAATATTTAATTAGGAATGGCATGTTAATCACCCTAGCATCAACACTATACTCTGTCGTAATTTAATTACTCACATGCCCTACATGATTGTTTTGGGATGTAACTGAAGAAACACTCTTTTGTATGGAATTTCCTTATATTGCCACTGAGAACTTGTAATCCCTTGTATGCCTTACGTGCCTATGACATTGGAATTTGGTTGACTATGCTTTGCAGCTGGAAGATATCATGGATTACTCTCTTCTTGTTGGGATTGATGAGGAGAAGAAAGAGCTCGTCATTGGCATCATCGACTACTTGCGCCAATACACCTGGGACAAACAGCTGGAGACATGGGTGAAGGCCTCAGGCATTCTTGGCGGGCCCAAGAACGAATCCCCTACCGTCATATCTCCGATGCAGTACAAGAAGAGATTCAGGAAAGCCATGTCCAAGTACTTCCTCACCGTCCCCGACCAATGGTCCTGTTGACGACTAACATAACAATTGTTCGCCCTAACCAGATCATCAGAAGCATCATTGTCACATAGTACATGTCCACAATTCTTTATGTGCCTAGTGTAAAGAGGGTTAGTCAATTCAATTTGTACCCAGCACATCTGTAGACATAGATACTGGATCATTATCTCCCCCTGGATACCAAGCATTGTCACTGCAGTGTCCAGCAACAGACAGAGGCTTGGCCCATGTACATTATTACATCTGACATAGTTGAAAAGGGAAAATTTGTTGACGAAATGCTGGAAATTCTTTGATGCCACGGCGTGTATGCTAACTGTTGCTACCTTGTGGACGAAAAATGCCGAGTGCAGCAGTCCTGCAACCTGAAGATCTTTTCCTTCAAAGCTGTCGCTTGCAGACTTGGACATCAGAGTGAATTGGCTTTGAAAAAGGAGGGGAAGGACACATGGAACTGCACATATAAGGACATCAAGCCACTTTATCTACAGCCCATGATGCAGGGTCAATGCACCATATTTGTTTCCCGCATCACTTTCACTGGGAGTAGGTGTCTGTTCACCTTGCTGGAGTCCAGGGCAACCTTTCAATCGGAAACGGGCTTGAGATCACCCTCAAGACGAAAACATTTCAATGATACCATCGAAAAAGGTCTTACTGATGCTTTTCTACCAAGAATTCCACGAAAGGAAGAATTGAACTCGCTTGATTGAAGCAAAGTATTTGTTTGTCAGCCTCAGCTTCTGAAACAAAGTTCAAGCCATCTACAGAAACACTAAAACAGACAGCGCCTCTCTTCCTGTTGCGGTACCCTGCATATAACCCTGCCTGTAGATCTGAATTCTGAACCTTCTGATTCCTTGCTATTTTCAGTATTTTTTTTCGTGGCATATTTTTGTCCTATAATGGTAGCTCTAGGCCTAGATCCCTCCTAGGATTCCAAACGCTATAATTTTTTTTTATGTCATCGTCATGCGAAGTAGGTTTAGATAAAGAAATTTGGCTGTACCAAAGAATTCGCCGTTGCAGAGAGGCACAAGTGTGAGGGCCTTCCTGAAGGAGGGAGAGGGGTTGGTGCTATCTGCAAACTCGAGACGTGGCCAGCTGACCACGCGTGCGTTAGAGCTCAGCAAACCACAAGTCCAACCTAACCAGCGGAGACCTTAGCTACTCCAAGTACGGCCATCTACCTTTTTAAAAAAAAAAGAAAAAAAAGAAAAAGTAAGCCATCTACTGCCCTTCAAGCCAAGGCGTCGGCTAACAGGCCTACAAAAATGGAGCTTCCTTCCTGCTGTATCCGGCATTCCTTGCATGTGGCAGTGTAGCAGCTGCTTGAACTGTCTTCAGGTACATTATCTATGATTTGCTTCTTCCGAGCATTGGCTCATCATCAGGCTTACAAAATGCTTGCTAGTTAAGGCCGACTATTAATTGTATTACCTGTTTTTGTGTTTCATATATTTCAGGTCTCAAGTCTCACGCCATTGTTGCTTGGGTCTCAGTAGTGCTTGAGCTGAATCTTTTGGGTGATGTGTGTGCTCCGTGCCGGGCTCATTGTCAGGTAAACAGTTCTTCGTGTTCCCGCCTCGAATTCGTTGTCTGTTCGACCTCGCATCGACTTGATCCCATGGTAAATTTTGAGCTTCGGCAAAGGAACTGAGGTCGAACAGGCAACGAAACTTGAGCGCCACAACAAAGGACTGTATATTTGACAAGGCTAGGTATGGAACAATCATGCATCATGCATCATGTATCACTACAACCCTTTTTCATCGTCGTCTCATCGGTTGCCTCCTCGGCCTGACCTCCTATAATCGATTTTGTACTATCTAATTATGCTGTAATGCAAACGGCTTGAAATCATGTAAATTTCCTTACTTTGAGCACATGATGGCACAATCCCAATTTCCTAGGTTTGAGCACAATCATACTTGTGACTAATGCCCTATCCGGCTATCCCAATCCTTCCAAGTCAATATCCATCTGAAAGATTCAATAAAAGACTTTTACGGTACACAATACTAGTTTGTACTAGTATTCGAAAACGAATAAATGACTTTTACGGTACACAATACTAGTTTCATTAGTGTTCGAAAAAGACCAGCGTGTAAACATCGGACGACTGAGATTAATTGTATAATATTCAAAATTACCCCAATGATATAAGTAGTATATAAGAATAGTATTGGTGGTATAGGAGTAATATAGAAAATAAATTTAAATGGCATTGGTGCAATATACAAAATTATAAATATTTTTTTCTACAGTATGTTATGAATTGATATTTTATATGTTTACATTGTAGATATGAAGTCAAGAAACCACAATGTACTAATTTACCCTCGATCAATGAACGGTATGATATGATTTATACCATATACTACTAGATAATCGGATTGTGTACTATAAAAAGAGCTCGTCTGCTAAATGTGTCATCCAAGCCAAAAGCTAGAACATATAATTAAAACCTCATGTCTTCTCACCAATTATATTGTATGAGTTTGTGAGCTACTCCCTTCGTCGAAATTATTAGTCATTCTGTCTTTTTACCAGGTTCATTGAAGATACTATAAATTTAGACAAGTAATATGTCTAGATTCATAGAAGATGTCATTAAATTTAGACACTCAGAACGGTGCCAAGAATATTTTTCTTTCCTTACATTAACCTCAGGCAACCTACAGCACAGCCGCTCAAACCCCTAAATACAAAATAATAAGTGCTCCTTGTTATCCAAGTTCATGCTAGATTGCCCGTGCCGCTAAGCGTCGAAAATCACTCTCCAGGTTATCGGGCATAGAGGCTAGGACATTACCAGATGATGTCCCAAAATACCAGCCCTGTCGAACTTCAGAAATATAAAGCTCCGTCTACGTTGACTTTAGCCAATAGATCCCTCATGTGTTCATTTGTGTGAGTGTATCTAGAGTAGGAGTAGGATGCCGTTATACTAGTGAAAATGGAGATGACAGGTGGTGGTCACGGTGGAGTGGTTCAAGGATTCTAGCTGCTTTATTTCAACCTGAGCCATCTCATCCCCATGGTGTCGAGTCCATTGAGAGTTAATCTGTTGACGACTCCAAATCTAAGCCAAACGAAAGGAGAGATACGGACTAGTGATGACTCGTGGTTATAATCATGCCATCACAGTACATTTATAATTACTAATCCATCAACTCGTGGTCTTGCATAGGCTAGAATTTCAGGAGATACAAGTACTCAGTATTATAAGTTTGTGTCAATAAATGTTTAACCCACGAAATGGCAAATTAAATTGCTTCTATTTACTCTCATTTTATTAATTTTGTAACATAGTACTCATACACTGGACTCCACTCACTTGTGACAAATTTGGATCATCAATTATACTTTATGATTTTCCATCTGTATTCATAATTTTCCCATTTGCATCTCATGATCGTGTTTCTTCAGTAACTGTTTAATTGGAAGGCATAGCTTGCGTAATTTAATCTATTGTGCTGTCCATATGTGTCACTTTTTAATTTTGATTCATGCATGTTGGCTGCTTACTTTTTTCCACATGTTAAATAGAACACTAGTCATTATGGCACCTGTTTTTTTCAAAGTTCTTTTTATATTTTATTAGAAATACTAATTCTCGATCCTAACATTGTAATTTTGTTACTAGAACAACAAAAAAATCATTACTCAACCTACCAATATAACACTCAAGAAGTTATTTCCTCTTCAAAGAATTATAAAGGGTGCAAGTATATTTTATTTTGTTACAAAGAAAAGGTGATTAAAGTATATCCTATTAAATAAGGTATATTGTAATGTTCGACCAAAAAAATTTTGTCTATAAAAGAAAATTTTAGTGTACTATATATTTTATTTTTACAAAAAAATAACTACTTACCATTAAACATAGTGAATATATCTAATACGTTTTAGTGAAATATATGGATTTATCTAAAGTAGTCACTCAACTGAAATACTTTATTGCAGTTATTCATTATTATTATTATGCAATTCATCCTAGAAAATGTTCATTATTACCAAACTATGAATGTTATATATTTATCACTCATATGTGTATGTCTAATTGATCTTGCATGGTGGCACCACAACACGGATTTATTTTAAACTTAATTTTTATGTTCTAATAGTGCTAAAAATTGTTGTAGAATCAAATATACAAGGATATTAATGGGTGATTATTTAGAAAATAAAATAGATATAATGACTAGCAAATAATAATTTGATTAGAGACTTATATATGATGGTGGGATGTCCTATTTTTTATACGTACTTCTAAGACTCTTTTTTGGTAGATCTTGTGAGGACTAACGTTGAGGTTCTATAAAGTTCCGTCGTCCCCTTGCCTATTTAGGGTGCGTTTAGTCCAAAAGATCCTCTAAAAATACTATTCATCTAACTTTTTTCTATTCATCCCAATATCTCATCCCTATCACTCACAGAACTCTATTCATCTACAATGTTTTTTTATCTACAGTGTTTTTTTTCGAGAAATCTTTCCCAATCTAAATACACTCTTAGCTTACTGCCTATCATGAGAATAGTTGTAGTAAGATTGCGTGTATATCTTACCGCATCATCTGTTTAATGGATGTTCATATTCCTTAAAAAATGAATCGTGTGTATATATTCACGTGCAATTAATGTGGTGATAAAGTTGCATCTTGGGTGTTTGGACTTTGAGTGGCAGCTAAGCAGCAGATGCACTATTTAATTTATTGGAAGGCAGTATAAAATATAACTGATGTGGCCTAGATTACAATGAAATGTAGTTTTATATTACATAATATTTTTGTATGAAATAATATTTGGCCAAATGTTTTATTGAAGATTGGCATCACATTTGGGTATAAAACAGAATTTTTTATTGCGGACCGTAGCGAAAGGAACGTCTATCTGACAAGGCCAGGTATGGAACAACTAAACCAATGATAGGTTTACATGCTATTATGCACTTTTATTTGTATGGATTTTTTCGAAAATACAATATAATTGATGATTGAGGAAGTAACATTACGCTGCAAACCCTATGTGTACACACATATAACATTTACCCCTATGAGCACAGAGCACCTAAGAGACTGGGCCGGCCAATATCAAGATGAGAGAAGTAGTATGACATCTCATTATCGACGGATATATCGCCCTACCTACCACTCAACACCTCAAAATTTTGGTTTATAGCTCACCCATCCCTCGCATATATAATGTCACTTTCCCTCTGATATAATTGATTCTGCATATAAAATTTAAATCCTTACGGATTGGAATCTTGTAGTTAAACTTAAAATTTGGTTTTAAATTCCGGTATGCAGATGGGGACCTTGTCTGTTTTTGCACCTCGTCAAGATAGTAATGTTCAGGGACGAGGACATGTCGATAGGTTGCTTTGTTTTGAATCCTCAAGTTCCCTGAAAATTACACGGAAAGATAAAAATGATTTGTTTTGAAAACTTCAACTATTTATTAGGTCTGTTATTTATTATTTATTTGTTATACAGCCTCACAAGAGGGTATTGCCGCCGAGAGTTCCGTTTCAATCTGTACCCATACTTAGGCGTATGATTGCGCTGCGGCCTTAGCGTGGTGTCATGGATCGCCTCTCCTGATGGCCTGTTCGCACGGTGGCTTATTGCAGTGATGCTGAATGCGCGGAGGCATGGCGTGCTTGGAGGGAATCAGGATGGGTGCGAAGTGGCCAGATCGCGACTTACGCTAGGTGCCTCAGTGATCGATACAAGCTGAAGATGGGGCCATAAACAGGTCTTTGGTGGCTCCAGTCCTCATGGTACGCTGTTAGAGTTAAACTCGTCATTTATGTTGCCAAAGATTAGTAGGGAGGAGGAGAATCTGTTGCTCATGAACCTCGCTCCAGCGTGCCCTTAAGGTTGTGTGAATGTCGAGTGTGGTTATCGGATTCTCAGAGTGCTTTGTCACTCTGGCTCGTAAAGACTCTTTGTTTTGAAAAACTTGGCTTGTAGACTTGGGTTAATTAATTAAAGCTCCCCCCCTTGCGCAAAAAAGAAATATAAAAAAAAATATGTCCATACTCCCATGCAACTTCATTCGACAAAGGAAAAGTCCTTCTACCTCCTGAATTATAGGCCGAGTTTACGTTGCCTCCTGAACCACGCGAAAACCGGGTATTTCGGACTACCTATAGTTACAAACAGCCATATGTCCTCCCGCGACACCAATCACCCTGGTTTTTGTCCTATGTGGCGCCATTCAGCATGCCTACGTGGTGTGGGACCCACCTGTCATCCTCTACTCTCTCCACCTCCTCTCTCATCTTCTCTCTCGCCGGTGGCCGACGCCTCCTTCTCCGATCTCCGGCGAGCACCCAATCCCACTGCTCCTATCTCTCGGTTCTCCCTCCGCCGGCGCCTCCCCTGCCTCTCTCCCGTGGCCCTCGTGGAGGTCACCGTGGCCATCGGGGAAGCCACCACGATCGCGTCGGGAAGCAGGTTCGTCGTAGGCCATGGAGCCTCTCATGCCGCCTCGTCGCGTCGCCGCCTGCTCCTTCTGCCCTGCTCATCACCGACCGGCCGGCACCACCGCGAGTTCATCTCCCCAATGCTCTGCTTCACGCTCATCACTGATCCTCTGGCACCACCCGCCGGCGTGGCCCCACCTCCACATGCCATCTCCGTACGAGGTGAGGTG
>JACEFO010002509.1:0-13691 GCA_015342445.1 Digitaria exilis
CCTAGATCAAACCTTACAGAGACACTAGAACAAAGCACACAGCACATGCTCTAGTTCCCCGAACCATGTTGCTAAAAAGCATCTTTTAACCATCATTGAAGTTGAACCATTAGTTCAGTATTAACATAAAAATAAATGTTGGTTGCAGCGCGTAGCATAGACTAACCATAATGCATAAAACCCTGGGTAACAAGGAATAGGGTAAAGACTAGGAACATCCTTAGTGGCTAACAGTATTAGACACATGCATATGATTTATGTGATTAAATGGTGTATAGGTAACAAGGATGGTCCGTGTTATACTTGCCTCCTCAGAGAACTGCTGCTGCACCTGCTCTTCGGGAACGGGATCGTCGGCGAACTCGAACGGCTCGGCAACTACTCACATCAATCACCAACAAGCATCCACACATACATGCAAACAAGATTACTTAATTAGAACAGTACACCAAACATAAACAAAAGATGAAAAGAAGGTTTTAGAGCTACTCTACGCTTCACTACGAACACGTGAGCGCGAAAAATCACTCAAATTCGGAGTTAAAACGGAGAAACTACGCTTAAAACGGGCTCTAGGGGCTTGCTGGTAAGATTTTTAGGCTTCCAGGGGTGTTTTGAAAGAAACCAGGGACCTAAAACGTAATTTTGAATAAAAACACAAGGGCTGCGGGCGTAAAAACGACTTCTAGGACGGCGGGCATGATTTTTCAAAAGGACAGGGGCTAAACCGAAAGAAAAAGGATTTGGTTGTAAATACTTTTGAACTGTGATGGACCGCGGGTTGATTTTTGAAAACAGAGGGGCTCTTTTGAAAAACGCCACGGCAGCGGGTGGATGCTGACGTCGGCTGACGTCACCGTCAACTGTGCCGTGGACCGGCCGTAGACCGCGGTCCACGGGTCCACCGGTGAACCGGACCGGGTTTTTAAAAACGGGTTTAGATCTGGGCCGTCGGTTTTTGGATCGAGCGGCCGGGATTAGATCTAGCGCTCGGCTCGCCGGGAACGACGGCTCGCGGCGGCGACCTCGCCGGAGTAAGCTCGGCTGGGGGCTACGGGGCTCCAAATCTCGCCGCGAAAGGTCCTAGAGGTAGAGGAGACGCCATAGGTTCGGTTTTGGGGGTTGGAAGCGGGATTTGGCCGGTGGAGGCGGCTTGCGACGCACGGCGGTGGAGGGACTACCACGGCGAGGTCGTACGCGCGGAGGAGAGGGAGAGAAAAGGGGATTTTGGCCTCGGCTTGCTCCTTACCACACGGAGAAGCTTCGGGGCAACCTCTTGGCGACTAGGCGGCGGTGAGACGGCGGATTGATGGCGGCGGCGCGAGCTCGGGGTCGGCGGCTAGGGTTTGCGATGTGGGGGATCCGCGAGGAGGGGCGACGGCTAATAAAGGGGCTCTGGGGACTCCTTGGCTTGCGCGCCAAGTCGCGAGGGTCCAAGCTCGGCACGGCGGCGCGGCGCGGCGCGGCGAAGAGCTCTGCTCGCTCACGGCGAGAGGAGGGAGGCGAAGATGACAAGTGGGCCAGGGTGTCAGTGGCAGAGGGAGACGCGCAGCTGCGGAAGGAAGAGAGAGGCCGACAGGTGGGCCCGGCATGTCAGCCACAGCGGGAAAGAGAAGAGAGAGCGCGGAGCGGGCCGCTAGCTGGCTGGCTCTGCTGGGCCGCGCAGAGAAGAAAAGAAAAGTTGGGCCGCGCGAGAAAGAAAAGAGAGGGAAGGCTGGGCCGCACAGAGAGGTTAGCTGGGCTGCGGGAAGAAAAAGAAAAAGGAGGAGTGGGCCGGCTGGGCTGAAAAGAGAGAGGGAAAAAGAGAGAGAAAAAGAAAGGTTTTTCTTTTATTCAAACACTCATTTGAATTCAAATTCAAAATCAAATTTGAATTCAACAATCAAAAACAAATGCACCAGCATGAATGCAACAATAATGTTTCTATACCCTATATTTGCTTTTAATTATTCAAAAAATTTATTTCCTACATTAATTATGAGCACTTCAATATAAAAACCAATTAATTACTAATTTTTTTAAATAGGGCATTTTTAGGGTGTTACACTCAAGTGGAGTTAAATTCCGATATGACTTATGAAGAGAAGCCAATTCGAATCTTGGATGAAAAGAACCGGGATACCAGAGCAAGAAGTATCAAGTTTTATAAAGTACAATGGGGTAACCATACTCCCGAAGAGGCTACTTGGGAACAAGAGTCATATTTAATTTCCCAGTACCCCGAGTTGTTTAAGTAAGTGACAAGGAAAGTCTTTGTACATATGTAAGATAGACTTGATATTTCCATGCCTTATGAAGAAAGTAAAGACTTTGGGTAATGACACATTATCCTTTCCATTGTCAAACCTGGAACTTTATCACTACGGGAATCTCGGGACGAGATTCTTTTAAGGGGGAAGGGCTGTAACATCCCACCCTTTTTAATCTATGCACTTGGGTAAGAATGGTTGGTTAAGTGAAAATGTTTAAAGAGAAAAAGAAAAGAGAAAGGAGAATTAGTTGACCGAAGTCAACAAAGGGTCCGAATTTGAAAATGTTGTGAACCCAAGCATTTTTAAATGGAGTTTATAAGCTAAGCAATGTAGTTGACCATCCATGGTGAGAAAAATTAGAGAAAGAATGCTTCAATTAAATGGGAGAAGAAAATGGAGAAAATGCACTATTCACCGTCCGACAACAGGACTTGTCCGTTTTCAGGACTTGTCCGTTTTTCGGCTGAATTTCATAATGAGCAGCGATCTTCAGGTTAAGTTCATGGTAGATCTGAGGTTCTTACGGCCAAGCTGTCTTAAACAAAGTTGTTAAGGAATGTATGAAGAACAACTTTTGTTTTTGGGTCACACTCAGAAACGGTCTGGATCAAGGAGAAAAACACAAAAGAAAATCAGTCAGATTATGTTTTCAGAAATTTCAGTGTAATTGACAGCAGATTCGAATTCGTGCAAATTGAGTTTGAATTTGAAGTTTTCTGCAAAAACTTCCAATTAGGAAGTTGTTCTACTGAAGTTGAATTTCAAATTTGTCTTCAGCACCAGAGGCATGTTCTATTCAAGTTTTGAGAGTAATTTGTGAAATTCAGTTAGGGTTCTGAAAATTGGGGGAAGTTGCAGCAGTGACTTTGGAGTTCAAATTCGACTCCAATTCGAGCTCGGATGAAGGAAGTGTCAAAATAAGAAATGAAATTGAAGGATCCAGCTACAAGTTTCATGTTGGAAGTTTTTGAAGTTACCATATGGAATTGGGAGAAATTGGAGCTGCAATCTCGGGCAAATGGAGGTCGATTGGGGAAAGAACGATGACGTCATGCTTAGCAAGCTGCTCGCCGCCGGTGTCGCGACCACATCGCCGGCCACGCGTCGACTCTGAGCGAGGACAGCTTTGGCGGTGTCGCAGCTGGAGGTGTCGCGCGTTGCTGCGTTGCTCCGTTGATATAGCTGCGATCACCGGTCTCCTCTCTCCCCTTTGCCGCATTTCTCCTCCGCCCACCGACCTCGCCGCCGTTGAGCCGGAGTGCTGCAACCGCCGTTGGAGCCGCTTCGCTCCGTTTTTAGCCACCAAACGCTTCGCCGTCACCTTCTTGAGCTTTTCCACCCGCTGGTGCTCCTCCTCCCTCACTCCATCGCTCGGCGCAAGCCGTTCTGCAGCTCACCGTCGACGGTCGCCGGGGTAAGCGTTCTCCTCGTCTTTGTGCCGTTATGGTTGTGTTGATCGGAGCTAGAGAAGTTAGT
The DNA here is from genome assembly GCA_015342445.1 of Digitaria exilis. Lineage (NCBI taxonomy): Eukaryota > Viridiplantae > Streptophyta > Magnoliopsida > Poales > Poaceae > Digitaria > Digitaria exilis. Next base: position 3,729 of record JACEFO010002509.1, read on the forward strand.
GGTGCTGCTTAGAGGTTTGGAAAGATGGTTGAGGGTTTGTTTAGTCGAGCGCGACGTTCGTTCGGGCTGGAACGCGTTCGCCGCCATGGCGCTCCTCCGCCATGGCAGCCGCACGGCTGCAGCGTTGCTCGGGCCTCCTCCGGCCGAGCTTGGGTGCGCGCTAGGTGCGTTAGGGTTCACTAGTGCTCGTAGGGTAGCTGTTAGGGTTAGTCTTGTTGTGTTCGAGCCACGGTTAGCTCGCCACCGCGTGCTCCGGGCGTGCTCCCGCCATGGCCGGCGTGGTGCGCTTGGGCGTGCGGTGTTGCACGAGCTGGCTTGAGTGGCGCATGAGGTGTCTCTGGTCTAGGCGGTACTCGTGGGTCGGCTGTGAGGCGAGTTGGGGCAGTAGGCTCGCCGGAGCACGGCATGACACCGGAGCTCCGCCGCCGAGCCGCGGGGAAACTAGGGTTAGCGTTTGCCGGGGCTGTTGACGCCTAGAATGGGTGCGCGAGTGCGAAGGGAAGCTCTAGGGTTAGTTAGGTTCGCCGGGGGACCTCACCGCCGGCGAGCGCGTGGAGGTCAACGCCGGTGAGGCGCCGGTCCTCGCGGGGACTCTGTCCCGCGTGGCCAGGGGTGTCGGGGAAGAAGAAGGAAGAACCCAGGGGGTTTTCTGAAAGATTACCAATTAGATTTTAGGATTTAGTTTAAATTATGTTTATTCACTGTTTTAATTCTAGAAAATTATAGGAAAATCAGAAAAATATGAAATAAATTTTAATAATTTCCTTAGATTTTCCTTTATTTTATAAAAATGCTAAACCATTAAGTTTGTAGTAATTAGAATTTAATAATAACACCATCTTAGAAAATAATTATTAAGAATGGCTAAAATGATGCTAAAAATATTCTAAAATAGGATTTAGGTCTTATAACCACTTTTATAGGTAAATAAAGGGTTAGGTTTGTGTAGAAAATAATTTGAGCATCCTTAGCAACTCTTCTTAATAAAATCAATAAAATAAATAAGGATTAATTTACCCACTTTATAAAATAACTTTTTCTTTGGGAAAGGTCTAGGTATCTTTGTTGGCTTGCAACTGTATCGAGAAGTGAAGTTGTGCTATGTTTCAAACTATTGCATTTCTCATCACTAACTTGCATCGCATATAGAATCTGAAGCCTCGGAAGTGGAGTACGTGGAGTTCTCTGACGATCCAGTGCCGTACGAGGAGGTTTTCTTGGTTGCTCAGGAGTCTCAGGAAGCCGTCGAGACTGCTAATCTTTTTGAAACCCAAGGCAAGCCCCGGATGCATCTTTACCTACTTTATTTCAACAGATCCCGAGTCCAAAGATTATGATTTTATGTGTGCATTAGGTTAGGAGTTGAATGCAAACCCTTGATGCATGAACTACTCCTTGATAGAATTACCTTTGATAGGGCAAGTAAGTAAATGGATTAGACCACATCTGCTTAGCTATGCCTTGCCAGGTTTATAATTAAAGGAATTGATCTAGGTTTTCACTAATCATAGATGAATCATGCATGAGATTATAAGAAAAGAGAGAGTGGGCAGAGGATGATAGAGTGGATTGACAGGTTCGATCCTTAGCTCTGCCTACTAACAAAAGTCACTAAGGACCGATCCGTTGTTTACCTGTTTGATCAAGTGATTCTACCTGGTTGCTTACTGGGTAATGGGGCCAGTAAAGCCAACTAGATTAGCTGGCTCATGAATTGGAAATATCGCTTACCGGTGCTTGCTGGGTCGGAGAAAGGCGGGATCGTCATCTGGAACTCACGGGGTGGTCGCCAGACGTGGGGCCCACGTGGGGATGCGTTCCCGGGTTCGGGTAAGGATATTTCCGGTTTTTGGTCCAACTGATTGAAAGGTTGTTGCGGGCAGCTGGCGCAGCTGTACGTAACTGGTGGCTAGGTATCTCCTGCAGGATGTATATGGATCCGGATCAACACAACTCTTGGTTATGAGTGCACTTGATCAGGTGTTAAACATCGTAGAGGAAACAAGTTGAACTATTACATGGAAGTGATTCAAAATGCTGTTTGGACCTAGTATCACTTGAGTGAAAAAGGTATTTACCACTTAGTTGAGTAGCTAATACTTAACTGTAATAAAACTGCTTTATAAGGACTCATTACTAGTAAGCTTTTTCCGCAAAAGATCAAGTCAGCCAAACAACCACCAAAAGCCTAATCATTATCCTTGAGAGTCTTTTCTTTGGTAAGACGGGTAAGTCTTGCTGAGTACCCTCGTACTCAGGGTTCTTCCCTTTCTGTTTTCCAGAGGAAGTTCCGCAGCCTGAAGCCGAGGAGGAGAACCAGAAGTCCTAGAGCATCAGAGGTCCCGGATGACTCTAGATGTTAGAAGTATCTAGTTCTACTTTACTCCTTTTGTATAAATCTAGTTGTATCTTGGACCTTAGAACTTTAGTTTGTCGTTAAGGTTATTTCAAAACTCGGTTTGTAATATTTCGTACCTTTCCGTATGCATGTAAAAAGGTAATGCCTGTTATGTTATCTCCAACTCGGTAAAAGATCCTAAGCTTTGGTTAAGAAAATGTTGTCAGTGGATGATTCGGGATGTCCCGGGGACACTCGACAGACTACCGGGTTTAAACTGTTTGAAGTGCGTGCGGAGTTATCCTGAGTTAAGGTGGCTCGACGCACTTGAGCCAGTTTAAATTGGGCGGTTCTGCCACAGCTGGTATCAGAGCTGTAGGTTGGGTTAACTAAGAGGTGTTACTATTTTAAAATTTCAGGGACCTATTTTAAAGTATAAAAAGGTTGTGTCGTTAGGTGGCATGAGTCTAATGGTTGTTGTTTTGCAGATGCTGACTGTTAGCACATCGTTAGCTACGGTAGACTTTATATATAGGGAGAGCTATACGATGCCACCACATTTTATATAACGGGTGAGATATGAGTCTGTGAGGGCGTAGGAAAACGCTGCATCATGTGCATTGCATGTTTTCAAAACTTTTCTTTGGGGGTTTTGGTGTGTGCCGTTGTTGACTTTGGTTGTCTCTACAGATGGAGACAATGGAGCACACGGATCAGGACGGCTGGACCCAGGGGTGCTACCATAATCGCCCTGGTTTCACCAGAGTTTTGTGGCAGATCTTGCAGGAGAAGGGCTTTGAAGAGCCACCACTGTACATCTGGAAGCAGTTCGACACTCTGCAGCAGGTGGGGTGTACTGTCTATGTACACATTCCAGAGTCCGAGACTCATGCCACATGGAAGCTGGACGAGACTCGAGCCCAGGGTTTTGAGTTTGAGGATACGGTCCAGACTGCAGCCTTGACCGCTCTCACTGAGCTATGCCAGAAGAATAAGTTCGAGATTGGTACAAGCTCTGCCAGGTTCTTTCCGCTACAGGATCCAGAAGATGGGGTCTGGAAGCGTCGAGTCAAGGCTTTGAAGAACAAGTCAAGGGTGGAGAATGATGAAGTTGCAGCATCTTCAGTGGACTACATGGTGTCCATGTTCAGCCTTCTACAGATTTGCCAGAAAAGTTACCAGCGCCAGAGGGAGAAGAACACGGACTTCAAAATGAAAATGCTGGGAATGAAGTCTGGTCTGGAAGCAGCCCAGCAGGCTATGCTGGATAGGGAGCATGAAATGGAGAGATCGATGCGGGACATGGCTCGTAGGATGGACGAGAAGGATGCGGAGATACAGCATCTTAAGGAAGTCGGAGCAGAGACTGCCGCAGCACGGGCTGAAGCCATGGGAGTCAATACTCAGGAGATGCAGGCTCGCGTCTCGATGCTGCAAGATGAGATTATTGCCTTGAGGACAGCCTTGGAGCAGTACGAGCATCTGGTAGCAGCTGCCGATCACCATGTTGAAGCACCACCAGCTCCAGCTCAGGATCAGCCACCAGCTCAGGAAGGAGCAGTTGAGGAGGTGGACATAGTGGGTATGGATCCTGCTCTAGCTGCACCACCAGCACCAGAGGATGCGCAGTTCGCCGATGAGGTACTGGAAGGATTCGAGGGTTTTGAGTTCGAGGTCGAGGAACACAATGAAGCGCTGCCAGAGGATCCAAATGCGTTTGCATGGGCTAATGCAAATGCGGATGGGTTCGATCCTGAGGGACACGGACCACTGGAGTTCCATCCCGTGGTGGTGGACGAGGATAGTGATGAGGAAGACCCCAGTGAGATCCAGGGGGAGTCCGGCATGACCACCGTCACCAGTTCTTCGTCTTCTTCGACTTCGTCGTCGGCTTCCAGTGCAGTCAGGTCTGACGGAAGCGAGAACTCCGTCAATCAGTCTGCTCCGATGGAGGGTGGAGCGTGAGAGGAGTGTGGGTTGTAGGGTTCTTTTGGGAGTTTGTGCATATGTTCATGTAACCCGTATGCTAGTACTTGGAACTCTAAGGTTGTAGCTCTGTATGTTTATATGGCTTGAGATGGTAGGCTCTAACTCCTAGGGAGTCGTGTATATGTTCTGATGTGATGTCTGAACCGCTGTCATATGAATGCATATGTGAAACATGATGGTTATGTGCTTTTATGTCAAAAGGGTTTTCCGAAAGGAGTTACCTTTTTCTTGTGCAAATCTTGATACACCAGTTGAATGGAAGTTAATGATCTGTTGCACTGAACTTTTGTAGTATGGCAAATCAAAGGAACCAGCAGTCGAGCTCGAGAGAGGACCCCACTACTCCACCGGGACCTCCTACCTTGACAGATGCGTTTGCTCATCTTATAAACTCTGGGACGGAGCAAACTCGGCTGTTGAACTTGATTGCTCAGAACTTGGGCAACCGTTCGTCCGGAAGACAAGCTGGTCAGCAGGGAGTCACGTACTCTCAATTTCTAGAGACCCATCCACCTATTTTCAGTCAAGCCGAACATCCACTTGAAGCGCGGGAATGGATTCAGACTCTGGAGCAGAAGTTCCGAGTTATTCCCCAGTGTACGGAAGCCCAGAAGGTGGAGTTTGCAGGACTTCAGTTGCAAGGCCCCGCTGGTACTTGGTGGGCAAGTTTCTTGTCTCGCCAACCAACGGGAGGAGTGTTGAATTGGGAGGATTTCAAGACTGTTTTCTGTGCTCACTTCATTCCTGACGGTATCTTGAAGTTAAAGTTGGAGGAGTTTCTGAGGTTACAGCAAGGTAACCGGAGTGTGCTGGATTATACTCGTGATTTTGAACATTTGGCCCAGTATGCTCCGGAACATGTTGACAGTGAGACGAAGAAGAGGGACTGTTATCTCCGAGGGCTTAACGTCCGGATGCAGGAGAAGCTGGTTACCTGCACCCTGCACAATTATGGAGAAGCAGTCAGTATGGCCATCTCAGCTGAGGCAAAGATGAAAGCATTGGATGAATCTCTCAGGCGGGAGGAAGCTTTGAAGAGAAAGACCCCTCCCATGGGAGCCTCAAGTAGTGCTCCGCCACGATACAAACTGGTATATCGTGGACCACCACGTCCTACTTTCCGTGCTCTGCGGCCACAGGTTTCACAGCCATCATGGGCGGCGAGGAGTTCTTATAATGCACCTCGCCCAGGGAATCCTCAGTCTCAAGGTAACCGATATCCGGCAACGCCAGGCAACAAGCAGCCCTGTTATAATTGTGGCCAAGCTGGACACTTTGCTCGGGATTGTCGTCTTCCCAAGCAGGGTGGTAATCAGAATATCAAGGCCCAAACTTCAGGGCAAGGCATAGGTCAGAGGTTTGTGAGGAAGAAGATTTTTAATGCCAAGACTGGCCGAGTTCATTACATGAATGTGGAGGAAATACCGGAAGGAGAACCTGTTATGGCTGGTATGTTTCCTCTCAACCACCAACCCGCTGTTGTTTTATTTGATTCTGGTGCATCGCATACCTTTATAAGCAAGGCTTTTGTTGAGAAACATCAATTAGCCACTCGAGAGTTGAGAAATAAGTATGTGATAGAATCTACTTGGGCAAGGCAAACTACTAATCTTGTGGCCAGTGATGTGGCTTTAAGTTTAGAGGGTCACATGATAAATGTTTTACCCTTAGTTCTTGAGGATCAAGGGATTGATATAATCTTAGGGATGAATTGGATGACCCAAAACAAAGTTTTAATTGATACAGGATCTAGGGAGATCTGTTTCACTAATGCTCTTGGTCGGGAGGTGAAGACCACTTTACCTGCCCATCAAACTCTAGGTTGTATGGCCAGAAAGACAAGGGCAGTGACTCTCGAGTCAATCCCTGTAGTAAATGAGTTTCCGGATGTCTTTCCGGAAGATCTACCGGGGTTACCACCCGTAAGAGAGGTGGAGTTCACTGTTGAACTTGAACCGGGGACAGCTCCTATATCTAGAAGGGCGTATAGAATGCCGCCTAAAGAACTAGCAGAACTGAAAGTACAATTGCAAGAACTACTTGATAAAGGTTTTATCCGGCCTAGTGCATCACCATGGGGTTGTCCGGCAATTTTTGTGAAAAAGAAAGATCACACCTTACGGTTATGTGTGGATTACCGTCCTCTGAATGCGGTAACCATCAAGAATAAGTATCCTTTACCCCGGATTGATTTATTGTTTGATCAATTGGCTGGAGCAAAGGTCTTTTCTAAGATCGATCTCCGGTCCGGGTATCATCAGATCCGGATTAAGCCGGAAGATATCCCCAAAACAGCTTTCTCCACTAGATATGGTCTTTATGAATATCTAGTGATGTCCTTTGGATTGACGAATGCCCCAGCGCATTTCATGTATCTGATGAACACCGTGTTTATGCCTGAACTAGATAAATTTGTAGTGGTGTTCATAGATGATATTTTAGTGTTCTCTAAAAATGAAGAGGAACATGCCGAGCACCTGCGCATTATTTTGCAAAGGTTAAGAGATCATAAGCTATACGCAAAGTTGAGTAAGTGCGAGTTCTGGCTGAAAAAGGTACCTTTCTTGGGTCATGTTTTGTCGGCTGATGGTGTAGAAGTGGACCCGAGTAAGGTTGAGGAGGTGTTAAATTGGAAACCACCACAATCAGTAACCCAGGTTAGGAGTTTTCTGGGGATGGCCGGCTATTATCGACGGTTTATTCCAGATTTCTCCAAGATAGCTAAACCTTTAACTGAGTTACTTAAGAAGGACAATAAGTTTGAATGGGGTGATCAATGTGAAGAAGCTTTTCAACAGTTAAAAGAGTTGTTGACTACAGCCCCAGTGCTAGCCCAGCCAGATATTGAGAAGCCTTTCGATATCTATTGTGATGCCTCCGGAAAAGGTCTGGGCTGTGTGTTGATGCAGGAGGGTAGAGTCATTGCCTATGCCTCCAGGCAGTTAAAGCGGCATTAGGAGAATTATCCTACACATGGTTTAGAATTGGCTGCCGTAGTGCACGCTCTTAAGATATGGCGGCACTATTTATTGGGAAGTGGGTGCCGTATCTATTCTGACCACAAGAGTTTGAAGTATATCTTTACACAATCTGAGTTGAACATGCGTCAACGTAGGTGGTTGGAATTGATTAAGGATTATAACCTGGATATTCACTATCATCCGGGTAAAGCTAATGTGGTAGCCGATGCTTTGAGCCGGAAGGCTCAATGTCATTGTTTAACCGTTCATAGAAGGGCAAAGACCCTATGTCAAGAAATGGAAGAGATGGGGGTTGAAATGGTTATTCAAGGTTCTGTCAGGAATATTATGATTCCCGACACCTTGAAAGAACAAATTGAAAGGGCACAATTAAAGGATAAGAAAATGAAAATCCTAAAGAAACGTATTGCTGAGGGGAAACCCGTATGCTTTACGCAAGATGAAAATGGTATCTTTTACTTCAGAGATAGAATTGTGGTACCAAAGGATTGGGAGTTAAGAAGAAAAATCTTGGACGAGGCACATTTGTCTAGGTACTCTATTCATCCTGGGAGTACAAAAATGTACCATGACTTAAAGCAGAGAGTCTGGTGGACTCGAATGAAGCGGGAAATTGCCCGTTATGTGTCGAGGTGTGACACCTGCCGAAGGGTGAAGCCTATCACCCAGAAGGCTGCAGGGTTGTTACAACCTTTAAGCGTTCCTGTGTGGAAATGGGAGGATATCTCCATGGACTTCATCGTGGGCTTACCTACCACATCGAGAGGATATAATTCCATTTGGGTTATTGTTGATCGGTTAACTAAGTCCGCTCATTTCGTACCGGTCAAGACTTCATATAACTCACAGAGGTATGCAGAATTGTTCTTGGAACGGATTGTATCCTTGCATGGGGTACCCAAAACTATTACTTCTGATAGGGGATCACAATTTGTGTCGCGATTTTGGGAACAACTACATCAAGTAATGGGTACCACCTTAATTCGGAGTTCTGCCTATCATCCACAAACCGGAGGGCAGACAGAGCGAGTTAACCAAATTTTGGAAGACATGCTAAGAGCATGTGTGTTGACTTTCTCTAAGAAATGGGATGAATGCTTACATCTGGCCGAATTCTCGTACAATAACAGCTATCAGTCCAGTATTCGAATGGCACCTTTTGAAGCTTTGTATGGCCGTAGGTGTAGAACACCGTTGAATTGGACAGAGGCTGGGGAAAGATTCACTTTTGGGCCAGATCTTGTCAAAGAAGCCGAGCAGAAGGTCGCTCAAATTCGTGAGCACTTAAGGATTGCTCAATCACGACAGAAGGTCCAAATACTTTACCTTCTCCGATCTGATTCCAAAATAACGGTGTCCTACACCTCCTTCCATACAACGCCTCAAACGGTGACATCCGTGTGTGCAGGTTCCCGATGACCCTCTCTGATTCCTCCAAAACCTTGACCAGTCTCTGAGGACTTAATTGCCTGATACTCAATCTTCTCTCCTGATGGAGCCACTAACTGAACTGCACACTTGGAACACTGTATAACTGCTTCGTACTTTGCTAGCCAGCTTATTCCCAAAATCAGATCCATCCCGATAGAGTTTAGGACTATAGGGTGTGCTAAGAAGTCTACCCCCCTTATGTTAACTGCTACATTAGGACAACGTAATGTGGCCCGAAGTTCTCCCTCCTGGTGAGTTAACTAACATGGTATTTCCCATAGGTTGCATAAGCATCAAGTTCTTTTTCACGAAATCAGCAGATATGAAAGCATGCGAAGCTCCAGAATCGAACAAAACTGTAGCAGGTTGTGAGTTGACCGGAACATACCGACTACCACATCTGTGGCTACTTCTGCAGTTTCTGCTCCCACATGGTTGAGCTTGCCCCTGGCGTAGTTCTGCTGGCCTCGGTTTCCCTGTGCCTGCTGCTGATTTCCATTCTGAGTTTGTTGTGGCCCTGCCTTCTGGTTGTTGTTCTGACCGGTGGAATTCTGGACCCTCCGGGGACAAAAGTTAGCATAATGTCCCTGTTCACCACAGTGATAGCATACCCTTGGGCCGACAGGAGTGGTGTTAGCCTGGGTAGTGCGTGAAGCCTGAGTGTTCTGCTGCACGTTCTGGTAGCGCTGCTGTTGCTGCTGGGGTGGTGCATACTGGGGACGTTGCTGGTTCTGCTGCGGTTCTGAAGGCTTGATTGTCCCTGAGTGCGCTGCTGATTCACCTGCTGGGGGTTGTAGCGGGGGCGGATGTTGCTGCCAGATTGCTGGTTCATGAACTTTCTCTTCTTGTCCTCAATCTCACGACGCTTGTGCTCCACCATCAGGGCACCATCAACTAAAGCACCGAAGGTTGGGAAGGTGATGCACATCAACTGTAGCTGCAAAACATCCTGGAGTCCATTCCGGAAGCGAGTTTGCCTCTTCTCATCTGTCGACACCTCATCTGGTGCATAGCGGGCCAGCTCAAGGAACTTGTCACGATAGGCAGTGACGCTCATTCCCTCCTGCGTCAGGGCTAGGAACTCCCTCTTCTTTAGGACCGTCAGTCCCTCAGGCACATGGTGAGCACGGAAGGCTTCACTGAACTGCTGCCAAGTGATCTGGTTGCGATCGGGTTGCGCATATTGGTATGCTACCCACCAGTCGAGAGCGGCTCCTTCAAATT
>JACEFO010002511.1:0-73039 GCA_015342445.1 Digitaria exilis
CTTTGCCTAGCCAGCTCATTCCAAAATCAGATCCATCCCGATAGAGTTTAGAACTATAGGGTGTGCTAAAAGTCTACCCCTTATGTTAACTGCTACATTAGGACAACGTAATGTGCCCGAAGTTCTCCCCGGTGAGTTAACTAACATGGTGTTCCCCATAGGTTGCATAAGCATCAAGTTCTTTTTCACGAAATCAGCAGATATAAAAGCATGCGAAGCTCCAGAATCAAACAAAACTGTAGCAGGTTGTGAGTTGACCGAGAACGTACCGACTACCACATCTGTGGCTACTTCTGCAGTTTCTGCTCCCACATGGTTGAGCTTGCCCCTGGCGTAGTTCTGCTGGCCTCGGTTTCCCTGTGCCTGCTGCTGATTTCCATTCTGAGTTTGTTGTGGCCCTGCCTTCTGGTTGTTGTTCTGACCGGTGGAATTCTGGACCCTCCGGGGACAAAAGTTAGCATAATGTCCCTGTTCACCACAGTGATAGCATACCCTTGGGCCGACAGGAGTGGTGTTAGCCTGGGAGTGCAGTGAAGCCTGAGTGTTCTGCTGCACGTTCTGGTAGGCTGCTCTGTTGCTGGGGTGGTGCATACTGGGGACGTTGCTGGTTCTGGCTGCGGTTCTGAAGGCTTGATTGTCCCTGAGTGCGCTGCTGATTCACCTGCTGGGGAGTGTAGCGGGGGCGGATGTTGCTGCCAGATTGCTGGTTCATGAACTTTCCTCTTCTTGTCCTCAATCTCACGACGCTTGTGCTTCCACCATCAGGGCACCATCACCAATGCACCGAAGGTTGGGAAGGTGATGCACATCAACTGTAGCTGCAAAACATCCTGGAGTCCATTCCGGAAGCGAGTTTGCCTCTTCTCATCTTCGACACCTCATCTGAGTGCATAGCGGGCCGCTCAAGGAACTTGTCACGATAGGCGTGACGCTCATTATCCTCCTGCGTCAGGGCTAGGAACTCCTCTTCTTTAGGACCTCAGTCCCTCAGGCACATGGTTGAGCACGGAAGGCATCACTGAACTGCTGCCAAGTGAATCTGGGTGCGATCGGGTTGCGCATATTGGCGTATGCTACCCCACCAGTCGAGAGCGGCGCACTTCAAATTGTCCAGGGCGTAGAGCACCTATCTCCCTGTCATCACACTGAGCAATGTCCGAGTGTCTCTCCACTGCCTTGATCCAGTCTTCAGCTTCCATCGGGTCCTTGGCGCGGGAGAACTTTGGTGGGCGCCCCTTCAGAACTCTCCCCTCCTGTCCCGGATGGGCTGGGAAGGTGCTGAACAGGTTGGATTCTGCAGGGTTCTGCTGCCATCAAAAGCTATGGCCTGATCAACTGTTGCATCGTCTGTGTCTGCAGCGGACTAGATCTTCCATGGTGGCGGCTGGTTCTGGTTCTGATTCGGGTGCGGGTTCGTTCTGGTTCGGGTTCTGGTTGCCACCACCCATCGATCCTCTTGTCCCAACCATCTGTCATAAATCAAAATCCCAACATTCATAATCACAGTCATGTCTGATCCAGTATCAAGACAGAAAATCCATTGACAAGATAAGGTTCTCAGCATAGGAAAGATGATAGACTGATATGCAAAGGAGAGATTAGGAACCCATCTATCTATCCACTAAATTCCTTATACCTTAATCCAATACTAGATGACTCAGATTTCGTCCACGCTCATCACAAACATTACAAGATCCAATCACACATAAGCATAATGACAATTCATTCAAGCATTCAAAGACAAGGTTCACCAAGACTCGACACTCTTAGACTGAGTTTTGGACCCGAAAACGTTCTATTGATCTCCACTAGCATTTAGGGTCGATAGTGGTGCGGCGGCTAGGGTGCTGTATCAAGTCCTTCTGCGTGGTGCGACTGTGCACCTAACTCTGGACTACATGGTGCAGGTCCTTCCGACTGATGCTGGCAGCTCCTCGGGGTTCCTTCTTTGGCCTACCTGCCTAAGAAGCTCCTGTAGGCGTCCAGGTTGCGTCCCTCCGACGGGTACTCATCGATGCGGGGTGGGAGGTTAGCCATCAGTGCTCTTGCGGACTATCTATCTCTGTCGACCATCTATGGAAGAGAACTAGAGGAGGGCCTTATTTTAAAGCTTAAAAAGTTTTCAAAAGACAGAGGAGAACCTAGAACACCCATTTCCAACAAAACTCAACTCTAGGATGTAAAGTAATTTTTAGAGGCAAGAATTAAGCAGGTTCTATCGACCGTTCATTCTAGGCTGTGAACCTACAGTCACACGGCCTGATACCAACTTTGTAACACCCAGATTTCCAAGAATCCGAATGCTTCCATATGTGTGCCCAGGATGTCCACAGAACACATATAGATTACAAATATTGAAATCACAGAGAACACAATGCTCGAATAAAAATAGTTTATATCAGAGTTTAACACAAGACTTAGTCTTAAACAAATAACACAGCGGAAGACTTAATACTAACAAACGTCTAACTAGTAGAGCCTCAAATCCACAGGGGGAGGGGGGGGGGGGGGGGGGACACCGACTGGGTTGAACACAAGCCTTAGTAGTACGACAGGATCCTCCGGAAAACTCAGCAAGCGTCAATGATCATTGCATTGCTCCATCTGTTTACCCATCCGGGAATTTTGTTGAATAGTTGCAAGTGTTAAGTAAACCATCTTACTTAACAAGTATAACACGGGTTATGCAAGACAAAGGCTTGACACGGTTATACTGCATTAGCACTTTTAGTTGATTCATTTTATTTTCTCCAACCTTACTACAAATGAGTAGATCCCAAGTATAAACCCATTAATAAGGTATAAGTGATTATAGAGCAAACCAATTTCAACCACTAAAATCATCTTCTAATCAAAAAGGATCCAGGCCGCTCGGTCCGTGAGCACGGCTATCATGATAGATCAACACTCTGCAGAGGTTATCGCCCTTTACCCGCCGGTCACATAAATCCAAAAGAACTTATGTTACGAGGACTTTCACAAAACACCCTAACAAGCACAGTAGCCGTTTTGGTTCCAACATAGGCAGCATAACCCGAGGCATCGAGATTGACGTACGCTCAGGGCGCAACGTGAGGGGGTCAATGGCGTCCAGAGCGAGAGCGCAATTCATCGCAACGTGTGAAGCTGCCGTACATCGGGCGCTTACATCACGGGACTTTGCCTAACGGGGCATAGCCAACGGATAAAACCGTCCTCGATGGATCAAACTATACTCTCACCCATGCACCCCACATACGCCCTTCGGTAACCACTGGCGAGCTAGAGACGTAAAAGCTAGTTATCCAAGACCAGAGCCATTATAGTTCCAACGGCGGCGAACAAGTTCTGGGTTGTCGCTTTAAGAACCGGACCTTATGGAGAGACATTAGAACAAAGCACAAGCACATGCTCTAATTCCCTAGATCAAACCTTACAGAGACGCTAGAACAAAGCACACAGCACATGCTCTAGTTCCCCGAACCATGTTGCTAAAAAGCATCTTTTAACCATCATTGAAGTGAACCATTAGTTCAGTATTAACATAAAAATAAATGTTGGTTGCAGCGCGTAGCATAGACTAACCATAATGCATAAAACCCTGGGAAACAAGGAATAAGGTAAAGACTAGGAACATCCTTAGTGGCTAACAGTATTAGACACATGCATATGTTTATGTGATTAATCGGTGTATAGGTAACAAGGATGGTCCGTGTTATACTTGCCTTCCTCAGAGAACTGCTGCTGCACCTGCTCTTCGGGAACGGGATCGTCGGCGAACTCGAACGGCTCGGCAACTACTCACATCAATCACCAACAAGCATCCACACATACATGCAAACAAGATTACTTAATTAGAACAGTACACCAAACATAAACAAAAGATGAAAAGAAGGTTTTAGAGCTACTCTACGCTTCACTACGAACACGTGAGCGCGAAAATCACTCAAATCGGAGTTAAAACGGAGAAACTATGCTTAAAACGGGCTCTAGGGGCTTGCTGGTAAAGATTTTAGGCTTCCAGGGGTGTTTTTGAAAGAAACCAGGGACCTAAAACGTAATTTTGTATAAAAACACAAGGGCTGCGGCGTAAAAACAACTTTCAGGACGGCGGGCATGATTTTTCAAAAGAACAGGGGCTAAAACGAAAGAAAAAGGACTTGGTTGTAAATACTTTTGAACTGCGCTGGACCGCGGGTTGATTTTTGAAAAACAGAGGGCTCTTTTGCAAAAACGCCACGGCGACTGCTGGATGCTGACGTGGGCTGACGTCACCGTGGACCGAACCGTGGACCGGCTTGAACCGCGGTTCACGGGAACCGGCTCGGTTAAAACTGGTTTTAGATCTAACCGTCGGATTGGATCTGAACGGCTCTAACGCGTTGGGAGCTCTAGGTCGCCGGAGCGCGGCGGCGCTAGGCCGAAGCTCGCCGGAGTCGACGCTGCTGAGGGCTAGGGGGCTCTAAACCTCGCCGCGGCTAGCTCAAAAGGGAGAGGAGAAGTTGGAGGTTTGATTTTGGGGTCGGAAGCGAACTTCGCGCGGCGGAGACGGCTCTCGACGGCCGACGGCGGCTCGGTGCCTCCGGCGAGGTCGTGCGCGCGCGAGAGTGCGAGAGGAAGAGGGAAAAGGGCTGTAGGGTTTCCTCACCTCGCGGCGAATCTCCGAAGCTAACCCTAGGCGGCTAGGCGGCGGCGAGACGGCGGATTGGTGGCGGCGGCGTGGAAGCTCGGCGGCGGCGCTAGGGTTTGAGATGCAGGGGCTAGGGATTGCGGAGAGGGGGTAGCGGCGACTTATAAAAGGGGCGGTGGAGACCTCGCCGTGCGCTCCAAGCCGAGGAGTCCAAACACGGCACGGCGGCATGGCGGTGAGGAGCTCTGCTCGCTCACGGCGAGAGGAGGGAGGAGAAGCTGACATGCGGGCCCGGGCCGTCAGTCGCGGCGGGGAGAGAAGGAAGGCGCTGACGGGTGGGGTCACGCTGTCAGCCACAGAGGGAGGCGCAGAGCGGGCTGGCGCGGAGGTGGGCCGTGCAGTTGGGCCGCGCGAAGGAGGAAAGGGTTGGGCCGCGGAAAAAGAAAAAGGGAACTGGGCCGCGGGGAAAAGAAAAAGAAAAAGCTAGGTTGTTGGGCTGCTGGGCTGAAAAGAGAGAGGGAAAAAGAGAGAGAAAAGAAAAGGTTTTTCTTTTATTCAAACACTCACTTGAATTCAAATTCAAATTCAAATTTGAATTCAACAATCAAAAATAAATGCACCAGCATGTATGCAACAATAATGTTTCTATTTCCTATATTTGCTTTTAATTATTCAAAAATTTTATTTCCCTATATTATTTATGAGCACTTTAATATAAAAAGCCAATTAATTACTAAATTTTAAATTGGGCATTTTTAGGGTGTTACATTACTTGAAAAGAATGCCAAGTTCGTGTGGACACCGCAATGCCAAGGTAGCTTCGAGGAGTTGAAGAAAAGGCTGACCACTGCACCAGTATTGGTACTGCCAGATGTTACTAAGAGTTTTTCAGTGTATTGTGACGCGTCTCGTCAAGGATTGGGATGTGTACTCATGCAGGAGGGCAGAGTTGTGGCATATGCATCCAGACAGTTGAGGAGACATGAGTTGAATTATCCGACACATGATCTGGAATTGGCAGCCGTGGTACACGCGTTGAAGATCTGGAGGCATTATTTGATTGGACACAAGTGTGACATCTATACCGACCACAAGAGCCTTAAGTATGTGTTCACGCAATCCGAGTTGAATATGAGGCAACGTCATTGGCTTGAGAAGATCAATGACTTTGAACTGGAGATTCACTACCATCCAGGGAAGGCTAATTTGGTGGCCGATGCTTTGAGTAGAAAGAGTTATGCAAACGTGCTGACGAGACAGAATTTGCCGGAAGAGCTTAGTAGGGAATTTGAACGCTTGAACTTGGGTATGGTAGCCAACGTGACTGAGCTAGAAGTGGAGCCAACTCTTGAACAGGAGATCCGAAAAGGTCAATTGGTGGATGAGGAAATCAAGGAATTGATTAAGAAGGTTGGGACAGATAAAGCGCCAGGATTCCGATTGGATGATCAAGGTACAGTATGGTATGGTAACAGAATAGTGGTGCCAGATCAGCAGCATATCAAGGATGCTATCTTACGGGAAGCGCATGAGTCAGCATATTCCATTCATCCGGGAAGTACCAAGATGTACTTGGACCTCAAGGAAAGATTTTGGTGGTATGGTTTGAAGCGCGATGTTGCAGCACATGTAGCTCTTTGCGACGTATGCCAGAGAGTCAAGGCCGAACATCAGAGACCGGCAGGTTTGCTTCAGCCTATGAAGATACCAGAGTGGAAATGGGAAGAAGTGGGTATGGATTTTATAACAGGATTGCCCCGCACGCAGAAAGGTTATGACTCTATATGGGTGATAGTGGACCGATTGATGAAGGTGGCTCACTTTATTCCGGTAAAGACTACATATTCCGGTGCCAAACTTGCAGAGTTGTATATGGAGCGGATTGTATGTTTGCATGGGGTACCTAAGAAGATAGTGTCAGATCGAGGCAGTCAGCTTACGTCGCACTTTTGGCGCAAGTTACATGAGTCCATGGATACTAAGCTTCACTTCAGTTCCGATTACCATCCGCAGACGGACGGTCAGACTGAGAGGACGAATCAGATATTAGAGGATATGTTGAGGGCATGTGCATTACAGTATGGGAGTAGTTGGGAGAAGAGTTTGTGTTATGCAGAGTTCTCGTACAACAACAGCTACCAGCAGAGTCTCAAGATGTCACCATTTGAGGCATTATACGGAAGGAAGTGCAGGACACCGTTGTTTTGGAATCAGACCGGGGAAGGTAAAGTATTTGGACCTGAGGTCTTGAAGCAGGCAGAAGAACAAGTGCAGGTTATCAGGCAGAATTTGAGAACAGCTCAGTCACGGCAGAAAAGTTATGCAGATGTAAGGCGACGAGATCTCAGCTTCGAGATTGGTGACTTTGTGTACCTCAAGGTGTCACCAATGAGAGGTGTGAAGAGATTCAATGTTAAAGGCAAGCTAGCACCTTGCTACATTGGACCATTCAAAATATTGGAACGGAGAGGTGAAGTGGCTTATCAGTTAGAGTTACCAGAGAAACTGGCAGGAGTGCATGATGTGTTCCATGTGTCCCAGCTGAAGAAGTGTTTACGGGTGCCAGAGGAACAGATTCCGTTGGAGGAGTTAAATGTGCAAGGGGATCTTACTTATGAGGAATATCCGGTCAAGATCCTAGAGGAGTCCGAGAGAGTCACCAGGAACGAAGTGATACGTATGTGCAAGGTTCAGTGGAATCGTCATACAGAGGATGAGGCAACCTGGGAACGGGAGGATGATCTCAAGACAGAATATCCATATCTCTTCCAATCCATGTCCGAATCTCGGGGACGAGATTCATCTTAAGGGGGTAGGTTTGTAACACCCTAAAAATGCCCTATTTAAAATTTAGTAATTAATTGGCTTTTCCTATTTAAGTGCTCATGAAAAATGTAGGGAAAATAAAAATTTTGAATAATTAAAAGCAAACATAGGAAATAGAAACATTATTGTTGCATTCATGCTGGTGCATTTATTTTTTATTGTTGAATTCAAATTTGAATTTGAATTTGAATTCAAATGAGTGTTTGAATAAAAGAAAAACCTTTTCTTTTTCTCTCTCCTTTTCAGCCCAGCCGGCCCACTCCTCCTTTTTCTTTTTCTTCCCGCAGCCCAGCTAACCTCTCTGCGCGGCCCAGCAACCACGGCCCAGCTCGGCCAGCCCACCACTGCGCAGCCCAGCAAGCAGCCCAGCCCAGCTCCGCGCGCCTCCCTCTGTGACTGACAGCCTGGTCCCACTTGTCGGTGCTTTCTCCCTCCGCAGCACGCGCGCCTCCTCTTTCTCCCTGCCACTGACACCCCGGGCCCGCTTGTCATCTCCTCCTCCTTCCTCCAGCAGTAGCCGAGCGGGACTCCGCGCCGCCGCTGACTCCGCCTCGCGCACGCCTCCGCGCGGCTTGGCGCGCACGCCAAGGAGCCTCAAGCCCCTTTATAAGCCGCCACCAACTCCCTCGAGCCGCAGCCCTAGCCCTAGTCGCCTCCAAGCTCTGAGCGCCATCGCTAACCCTAGCCGAGCCGCCGCCGTCACCAATCCATCGCTTCGCCGCCGCTTCGTCGCCGAGAACCTGTCCAGGAGTTTCGCGTCGAGGTGAGGAAACTCCACGGCTGGTTATTGCCCGCTCTCTCCCTCGTTTCCGTCCGCGCAAGCTCGCCGGAGCGGCCGACCCGCCTCCGCTCGCCGCCGGCCACCACCGCGGCCTAAACCTCTCCCCTGACCCCCAAAACCGAACCCACATCGTCTCCTTTACCTCTAGGACCAAACGCGGCGAGAAACCGAGCCCCCTAACCCCCAGCCGAGCCAAATCCGGCGAGGACGCCGCCGCGCGCCGTCGCGAGCCGCTGTCCCCGGCGACCCTTGAGCTAGATCTAACCCCAGCCGTCAGATCTAAATCCAACGGCTCGCGTTAGATCTAATCCGAGTCAAACCGGTAACCCCGAGTCAGCCGTGGTGGTTTTGCAAAAGAGCCCCTGCAGTTTTTAGAAATCAACCCGCGGTCTAGCGCACTTCAAAAGTATTTACAACCAAGTCCTTTTTCTTTCGGTTTAGCCCCTGCTCTTTTGAAAAATAGCACCCGCCGTCCTGAAAGTCGTTTTTACGCCACAGCCCTCGTGTTTTTATACGAAATTATGTTTTAGGTCCCTGGTTTCTTTCAAAAACACCCCTAAAAGCCTAAAATCTTTACCAGCAAGCCTCTAGAGCCCGTTTTAAGCGTAGTTTCTTCGTTTTAACTCCGTTTTGAGTGATTTTCGCGCTCATGTGTTTGTAGTGAAGCGTAGAGTAACTCTAAAACCTTCTTTTCATCTTTTGTTTATGGTTGGTGTATTGTTCTAATTAAATATCTTGTTTGCATGTATGTTTGGACGCTTGTGTGGTGACCGATGTGAGTAGTTGACGAGCCGTTCGTGTTCGCCGACGATCCCGTTCTCGAAGAGCAGTTGCAGCAGCAGTTCATTGAGGAAGGCAAGTATAACACAGACCATCCTTGTTACCTATACACCGATTAATCACATAAATCATATGCATGTGTCTAATACTGTTAATCACTAAGGATGTTCCTAGTCTTTACCTTATTCCTTGTTACCCGGGGTTTTATGCATTATGGTTAGACTATGCTACGCGCTGCAACCAACATTTATTTTTAATGTCAATATTGAATTAATGGTTCACTTCAATGATGATTAAAAGATGCTTTTTAGCAACATGGTTCGGGGAACTAGAGCATGTGCTGTGTGCTTTGTTCTAGTGTCTCTATAAGGTTTGATCTAGGGAATTAGAGCATGTGCTTTGTGCTTTGTTCTAATGTCTCTCCGTAAGGTCCGGTTCTTAAAGCGACAACCCAGGAACCTGTTCGCCGCCATTGGAACTATAATGGCTCTGGTCTTGGATAATTAACTTGTACGTCTCTAGCTTGCCAGTGGTTACCGAAAGGCGTATGTGGGGAACATTCGTGAGAGTATAGTTTGATCCATCGAGGACGGTTTTATCCGTTGGCTATGCCCCGTTAGGCAAAGTCCCGTGATGTAAGCGCCCGATGTACGGCAGCTTCACACGTTGCGATGATTGCGCTCTCGCTCTGGACGCCATTGACCCCCTCACGTTGCGCCCTGAGCGTACGTCAATCTCGATGCCTCGGGTTATGCTGCCTATGTTGAACCAAAACGGCTACTGTGCTTGTTAGGGTGTTTTGTGAAAGTCCTCGTAACATAAGTTCTTTTGGATTTATGTGACCGGCGGGTAAAGGGCGAAACCTCTGCAGAGTGTTGATCTATCATGATAGCCGTGCTCACGGACACGAGCGGCCTAGATCCTTTTTGATTAGAAGATGATATTAGTGGTTGATATTGGTTTGTTCTATAATCACTTATACCTTAATAATGGGTTTATATTTGGGATCTACTCATTTGTAGTAAATTGGATGATAATAAAATGAAACAAATAAAAGTGCTACTGCAGCTTAACCGTGTCTAGCCTTTTGTTCTTGCATAACCCGTGTTATACTTGTTAAGTAAGATGGTTTACTTACACTTGCAACTATTCAACAAAATCCCGGATGGGTAACAGATGGAGCAGTGAATGATCAGTCGCTTGCTGAGTTTCCGGAGGATCTGCCGTACTTCTAGCTGTGTTCAACCAGTCGGTGTCCCTGTGGACTTGAGGCTCTACCTAGTTGAGACGTTTAGTAATATTAAGACTTCCGCTGTGTTAATTGTTTAAGACTATGTCTTGTGTTAAACTCTGATATAAACTATTTTATTCGAGCATTGTGTTCTCTGTGATTCAATATTTGTAATCTATTTGTGTTCTGTGGACATCCTAGGCACACATATGGAAGCATTCGGATTTCTTGGAAATCTAGGTGTTACAGTTATTTAATGAGCGTATGAAATTGTCAATATGTTGCCTTGGTGACATATGAAACATTGCCCGTTCCATGTTGAACGTTCGGGTGCCACCTCTATAGTGGGTGGTAATGTATGGAAATGCTTTCGTGAGTGCTGGCACGAAAAGTTGATTATATATGCTCTAGAATGGAATTTTCTGCAGGTACACTAACCATGATTCCGTAAGATAAACGGTTAGAAAAGTTCGGCTAGTTAATATAGGGAGAGACGGATATTGCCTAGCCACCGGCACTAACTTCGTAGGCCAAAAGTTATTGGCACGTGTGTTGGTGAGAACGAATAGGCCGCTCATGCATTGCAATTCACTGAAATTTGTTGAACCTTAATGCACGACCATCGAACTACCACCATCAAAATTTGAATAAACAACCGGAAAGTGTGCCAAAACTCTGCCGAAAACAGTCTGTTTGCATCATTAATTCGAACCTGAAAACTTTGTCAAACGAAAAAGTGTTCAACATGAAAGTTGTCATAAATGTTATCTAGTTTGTGCTGTAGAAATTTCAGCAAGTTTGGTTCAGTAGAATGAGAGCTATGCTTAAAACAGTAACCCCCTGTCTGCTGGAAATTTCTGGGAACAGTGAGTTAAAAACTGAATTTTACACCTTTTTAACGACGGTTTCTGCTCAACCCTTCAACATGAAACTTGTTTGAAATTACTTAAACAATGTTCTGGCCAAATTTGGGAATTTTTTAGTTCATAGATGTTGAGTTTTACAATTTTTACTACACTGTCCAGAAGCTGTGTTATTTTCTTTGGCGCTAACCGGTTCTTACACTTGACCTTTTTGTTCAGATGGACGGCCACGCTGACCTTGCTAGCTACCCCAATGACATCTCCTTCTCGGACTTTCTAGGATGGGAGGGTTTTCCCAGCATCCTTTGGTCCGTTTTGCAGGCGCTTGATTATCCAACCCTGCCACAATATGAGAGAACCATCATCCGTGACCGAGGCGTAACTCGATCCGGTGTGCGTTTGGTGGTGCATGGCCACCCACCATGTCCTAGCTCTCCCACATGGAGTATGGAAGTCCATGGGCAACACATAGTTTTATAAGCACAAGATTTCATGCAAAATGTGGGTTAAAATCTTACCATACCAAATCAGCATATGTGATATCAACAGCGGGAGGTAAAATAGCATCCAACCAAGTCACTCGAAAAGTACCAATCCGGCTGGGTAGTAAAGTGTTTCCTACTGATTTAATTCTGCTTGGGATGTAAGGGATTGATATTGTTTTGGGGGAAAATTGGATGACTCAACATAAGGTTGTGCTAGATGTTGCTGAACGAGTTGTGGAAATAAACTCGCCTACACACGGCCCTAGTGCCCTATATCTGCCACAACGGAGTTGTGCCAATGCTTGTGCTTACACAATGGTAGAAACGCAATTAAAAGACATTCCGGTGGTATGTGAATATGCCGATGTCTTTCCGGATGATCTACCGGGGATGCCGCCGGATAGGGACATTGAATTTGTGATTGAACTCCAACTAGGCACCACACCTATATCAAAGAGACCCTATAGAATGCCACCAAATGAATTGGCTGAATTAAAAATTCAACTCCAAGAACTGCTAGGCAAGGGTTTCATCCGTCCTAGTGTGTCACCTTGGAGTTGCCCAGCTATCTTTGTGAAGAAGAAGGATCATTCTTTGAGGTTGTGTATTGATTACCGGCCTCTCAATGCGGTGACCATCAAAAACAAGTACCCACTCCCCCGCATTCATGTCCTTTTTGACCAACTAGCTGGCGTCAGAGTGTTCTCCAAGATTGATCTTCGCTCTGGCTATCACCAAATAAAAATTCGACCTTGTGACATTCCGAAGACTTCCTTTTCTACCTGCTACGGACTTTATGAATTCTTGGTCATGTCATTTAGGCTCACTAATGCCCCAGCCTACTTCATGTATCTCATGAATTCGGTTTTCATGTTCGAGCTCGACAAATTCGTGGTGGTTTTCATTAATGATATTCTCATATATTCCAAGAATGAGGAAGAGCATGCCGAGCACCTTCGCATTGTCCTTCAAAGATTGAGAGACCATCAACTCTACGCCAAGTTCTCTAAATGTGAATTCTGGCTAGAAAGTGTGAAATTCTTAGGTCACACGGTTACCAAAGATGGTATATCCGTGGATCCAACCAAGGTGCAAGAGGTGATGGATTGGCAACCACCTACATCTGTCCATGAGATTCGGAGTTTTCTGGGTTCAGCCGGTTACTATCGCCGCTTCATTCCAGACTTCTCTCGGATTGCTAAACCCATGACCGAACTCTTGAAGAAGGGAGTCAAATTTGAGTGGAGTGACAAATATGACGAAGCTTTCCACACTTTGAGAAAACATTTAACTTCAGCCCCAGTTTTAGCTCAACCCGACAGCACCAAGCCCTATGATGTCTATTGCGATGCTTCAGGCACCGAACTTGGCTGCGTACTTATGAAAGAGAACCGAGTCATTGCTTGTGCTTCTCGAGCACTCTGGCCTCATGAGCAAAACTACCCTACGCATGATCTTGAGTTAGCAGCGGTTATTCATGCTCTCAAGATATAGAGGCACTATCTGATGGGTGTCCCATGCAACGTATATACCGACCACAAGAGCCTCAGATATGTCTTCACTCAGGCACATTTGAATATGAGGCAGCGAAGATGGTTGGAGTTAGCAAAGGACTATGACCTTAGTGTGCATTATCACCCCGGGAAGGCTAATGTGGTTGCGGATGCACTAAGCCCCAAGGCTTGCTGTCACTGCCTATCCGTGGAGTCCTACGCTGACACCTTGTGCTATGAAGTGGCAAAGCTCCACTTGGACCATATTTCTGTTGAACCAACTTTGCACAATCAGATTGTTGAAGCCCAATTAAATGACGCAAAGATTAAAATCCTTTAAAGGAAATTGGCAAAAGAGAAGGTGAAGGAAAAATACAAATGTTTCCGGCTAGATGGGCAAGGAGTGATGTGGTTCGGACATCGTATAGTAGTGCCCAAGAACACTGAACTCCGGAGGAAGATTATGGATGAAGCCCATCGCTCCAAATTTTCTATCCATCCCGGTAGCACCAAAATGTACCAAGATCTGAAACAAAACTTTTGGTGGACTAGGATGAAGCGAGAGATTGCCACGTATGTGTCGGAATGTGACACGTGTCAGCGGGTGAAGGCTAGCCACTTGAAGGTAACAGGCACTCTTCAACCTCTACCTATTCCCTCATGGAAGTGGGAAGATATAAGCATGGACTTCATTGTGGGACTTCCCGAAACCCCTCAGGGGCATGACTCTATTTGGGTAATTGTGGACCGCCTCACCAAGACCGCACATTTTATTCCGGTCAATACCGCTTATGCCGCTAGGAGGTATGCTGAAATCTACTTGGAACGAATCGTTTGTCTACATGGGGTACCCAAGACGATAATTTCAGATCGTGGTACTCAATTTGTGGCACGCTTTTGGGAACAATTGCAACTATGCCTAGGCACAAAACTGATCCGTAGTTCAGCGTATCACCCTCAAACCGATGGGCAGACGGAAAGGGTAAATCAAATACTTGAAGATATGCTTCGAGCTTGTGTTATCCATTATGGGAAGAATTGGGAGAAATGCTTACCTCTTGCTGAATTCTCCTATAACAACAGCTACCAATCAAGTCTTAAAATGACATCTTTCGAAGCCTTGTATGGTAGAAGATGTCGGACACCGTTGTGTTGGTCCCAGGCAGGCGATCGATACACATATGACCCTCACCTTGTGAAGGAAGCGGAAGAAAAGGTCAAAATCATCCGTGAAAATTTGAGAACCGCACAGTCACAGCAAAAGAGTTACTTTGATCAAAGGCGAAAGCCTCTTCAGTTCGAAGCTGGCGATCACGTGTATCTCAAGGTCTCCCTGACCAAGGGTGTGCAAAGGTTTGGATTAAAAGGAAAACTTGCACCTCGCTACATTGGCCCATATGAAATCACTCAACAATGTGGACCGGTAGCATACCGTGTGAAGCTTCCCGAGAAGCTCTCCGTCGTGCACAATGTATTCCATGTCTCTCAACTCAAGAAGTGCCTTCGTGTTCCGACCGAGGTTGTTGAGCAAGAAGAACTCTCGGTTGAACCAGATCATTCTTATGATGAGCATCCCATCAAGATCCTCGATGAGAAGGAGAGAAAGACACGAAGAAGAGAAGTTAAAATGTATAAAATTCAGTGGAGTCATCACTCCGAGGACGAAGCCACATGGGAAACCGAAGACTATCTTCAAAAGAACTTCCCCGACATCCTTCCTAAGACCAAGGTACCTTTTCCCTACCATGTCCTTAAGCAATGTCAAATCTCGGGGCGAGATTCCTTTTAAGGGGGGTAGGCTATAACATCCCTGATGTTAATACATTGAAAACACAATTAAAACAGGTTAAAAGGGGAACAATGGTGTTAGTACACAAAAATTTGACCAAAATTCAAATTAAATTCAAAACAAAGGCCTTTTTGACACCCAATGGAAATCTCAAGAATTTTGTACTAAACTTGAAAATCTCCAAAAGTAAAAGTTGTTTGTCATCACAAATAAGGCCTAGTCACTGTTGGGAAATTTTTCAAATTTTGCAGTTTAGCCCCTCAAAAACTCGAAAAACAGTGCTGAACGCCTGTTTAAAAATGGCTTGTTTCAGCTTGAAAAATTTGAAATTGCAGGTTCACACCAAAAAGAAAGTTGTGTCCCACATCTCAAAATCCAACTTTTATTTTTGCACATTTCAATGTTGAGTTCAAATTTTTGGAGAAAATTCGTAAAAAGCAAAGGAGCTCCACGGGTGCTGCCAGCTCACCCTGGCGCGCTCTGCTCCGGCCGGAGACCGGCCGCCACGTGGCCGGCGAGCGGCGGAGGCCACGCCAGGCCGGCCGAGCCGCGGCGGCGTGTAGCTCTTGTCCTTGCACAGGCGTCGCGCTTGCCGTTCCATCACTTCGCGTGCGACAGCACGCTGGCAGCCTCACGCCGCGCGGAGCGCCATGATGGCGAGCGGAGCTCGGCCACTGGCCGCGGCCGCGCGCGCCGCGCAGCGCCGTCCCGCGGCTGGGATTCGCGCTCACAATGCGCCAAAGCTCCTGCCGCGTATCTCCTCTCGCCCACGCCACAATCCGCAGAGGCCAATCGAGTCGCGTGCGCTGCCCGAGCTCGCAGCGCACTCATGGCGGCCTGCACGTGCCCAAGCCGTGCACGCGAACGACCCTAGGCAGCTCAGGCCACTTTCGTGTGCTTCAACACTTCTCTGAGCTGCCTTGCACCTTCCCCTCAGTCCGCACACTGCCATTCTCCTCCTCCGCGCTCGCGCACTTCATCTTCAACCTCCAGTCACGAGAACCGAGCTCGAGCGCCGAAGCAAATTCGCCCTCGTCCCTCCACCATTCCCAAATTCCTCGTACACAGAGCTAGACCACTTCTTTAGCTTCTAATTCCCCCACTTCTCTCGAGCTTTCCCCAACTCTCCGGCGAGAAGTCGGGCTTTCCCCCAAATCCCCATTTCCGGCCGCCGGAGCACCCGCACGTCGAGCGACCCCTTCGAGCCATCCCCAAGGCCAACCGAGCATCCCAACAGCTCCACCGAGTCCCACTGGTGCTCACGAGCCCCTCCAACCCCGGTGACAGCCACCGACCTCGCCGGAGTTGAAGCCGCGGCGGCCGCACCACCACTGCTCCATCGCTGGCGACCTCCGAGCCACCTCCGGTCTCCCAACCGCCACCATTCGACTCGTGGTGAGCTGCTCGTTCTTTTCCCCCACCTCTCCGACCTCCTCCCGCCGTCGTTTGGCCGGCGCAACGCCGACGACGAGCCAAGGACGTATCTTCATCGTCTTCCTTTTCACAGGGTTCCCAGTGAAAGAAGTCAGGGACCTATTCGCAAAGTTTTCAAAAGTTTCAAGGGTCACGGCGTAAAAAGATTCTTAAGGTTTAGTTCATTTTCCCGAAATCTTGTAAAATCCACTAAAAATCATACAAAAATCGGAAAAATGCAAAAAAAGACTCTCTGGACTCGTGAGGTTGTACACTCCAATCTCATGTTAGCATGTATACACTTTTGGGGAACAGTTTTTGAATTAAAATTCAAACTTAGTTTTTAGAATCTTGTGCACCATTTCAAATCCTGAGCTCTTCTGGAGCTGAACTTTGGATATGTTGGTTGTAGTGACTTTAGACGCCTTGTGTCCAAAGGAGACCCAAAAATATGGACTGTAGCTTTAGTTATGATTTATTTTGTAATTCCTAGTTCGGTCCTACAATTATTAAAATTAATCCGTGCAGCCAAAAATCACCATTTTTCTCCAGAGGTCTAAGAACTTGTTAGCACATGTGGTACAAATGCTAAACTTAATTTTGACCCTGTTTAGGCTCCCAAATAAATAGATGTTAGATTTCGGATAGAAAATTATTGAGGGCTGTCCAGATGTTATTTTTAGCCACCACTTGGTCAGAGCCTTTCTTTCACTCATGAGTAGCTCTGGTAGAAAAATTATCTGATTTGAAGGTAGTTTCAATTTTATATGAATTAATCTTGTTTCTTTGAGCAACAACTTGTACTATTTTTAATAAATTCTGTGTAGCTCAGTTTTAGCTAAATTTTGGAGTGAGCCTAACTCTTATACTCCAGTAGCTATCATAAAGTTTGTGGATACAAAGGATGAACAGAAACAGAGAAACAAAAATGAGAAGGAACTAGAGTAGAAATGGGTTGTTTAAAAAGAAATAGGTCAATTTTGATAATTAATTAAATATGGAGCATGGGAAATCTAAATTCCAGAACTAGACACTTGATTAAAAATAATAATTGAAATGTTGTATATGTGCACATAATCACCATCATAAGACATAAAATTTTTCACACCCTTCCTCTAAATTTTTGAAGGAGAAAATAGTTCACTAGTATGTCTAGGTGAATATGGCCTTCAAGGCTTATTCTTAGGTCAAATAGGCAGCCACAATAAAGTTGTGCATCCCATGTAGAAGGCGCTCTCGCTGACGGAACCTACAACCTCGTCCCCGAGGGTGGTGCCGACGTCGCCGTGATCGACCATGAGCCTGACAGCGTTTTAGCTCAAGAAGGCAAGCCCCGGAGCATGACCGAACTTTCAATTCGTGCAACTATGTATTTATTTATACTTGTGCATTTACGTTCTAGTTGTTGATTGAATACCTTAGTTGCATAATTCTATCACCTATGTCTTGCAATACTAGTGTGATAAGGTCGATAGTGCAATGCTTTAGGACCGTTACAAGTCGAGTGATTTCATGTCACTCGCGAGATATAGGAGTTGCTTGTCTTTACTTATGTTGGAATCATAAGGATGGACGGGCGGGATGGTATGTGTAGATCTCCCATCCGTGTATGATAATTGGATTAAGGTCGGAACGTGTGGTTCTGTGTGTCAAGTTTTTGAACGTACCACACGCATGCCGATCTATAGGAATCGGTAAGCCCGGTACCTAATTGAAGCAGCTAGGACCGATAGCCATCTCTCCTTGGAAACATTTTGTTTCCCTTGCCGTACACATGTGGATATATGCGTGATGCCATGAGTGAAGCGGTAAACCTTTATCCTAAGGGAATGGACCCGGTACCGAATTGTGGATCGATGGGAAAGGTTGGAAAGTGCTTGTACCTTTTATAGTAAGCATTATCCGTGTGTGTTGGGTTTTCCCTGGCCAGGTTGCAAAAATTCAGTTCGAACTGTCCACTTCTCGCGGTTAATGAGACTGCTTGACCGCTGTGCTGCATTGAGTAACAAGTGGAACTGTAACACCCTAAAAATGCCCTGTTTAAAATTTAGTAATTAATTGGCTTTTTATATTCAAGTGCTCATGAAAAATGCTGGGAAAATAAAATTTTGAATAATTAAAAGCAAATATAGGGCATAGAAACATTATTGTTGCATTCATGCTGGTGCATTTGTTTTTTATTGTTGAATTCAAATTTGATTTGAGTTCAAACGAGTGTTTGAATAAAAGAAAAACCTTTTCTTTTTCTCTCTTTTTCCTTCTCCTTTTCAGCCCAGCGGTCCAGCTTCCCCTCTCTTTTCTTTCCCGCGCGGCCCAACTCCCTCCCTTTCCTCCTTTTCCCGCGGCCCACCAGCAGCAGCTCGGCCAGCCCAACTGCGCAGCCCAGCAAGCCGCGCGCGCCCTCTCTCTCCCACAGCGACTGACCGAGCAGGACTCCACCGCCGCCGCCGTATCCGTGCCGCATCCGGCCTTGGCGCGCACGCCTAGGACTCTCCTCGAGCCCCTATAAAACCGCCGACACCCCTCCTCGTGAATCGCCAACCGTAGCCGCCGCTTCCAAGCTTGCAGCGCCGCCGCCGCAACCCTAGCCGCAACCCTACGCCGCCGTCGTCTCGAGCTCGCCTCGCCGCCACATTGCCACCTAGGTTTAGCCCCGAAGCTTTGCCGCAAGGTGAGGAACTCGCCAAGCGCGCTTTCCCTCTTCCTCTCGCTCTCTCGCACGCGCATGACCTTGCCGGAGTGCCCACTCCGCCGCCGCGTGTCGCTAGCCCTCACCATCGCCCAATCCTTGAGTAGAACCCCCAAAACGAGTTCACCTTTGTTCCCTCTTCCTCTAGGACCTATCGCGGCGAGCTTTGGAGCTCCACAGCGCCGGCAACGCTCGATTCCGGCGAGTCTCCGGCCTTGCGCCGCCGCGAGCCGCCGTCCCCGGCGAGCCAAGCGCCCCGATCTAATCCCAGCCGCTCGATTCAAATCCGACGGCTAGATTTAAAAGCCGATTTAAACCGAGCCGGTTCACCGTGAACCCGTGAACCGTGGTTCATGGCCGGTCTACGGTCCGGTCCACCGTGACGTCAGCCGACATCAGCATCTAGCCGCCGCCATGGTGTTTTCTGAAAATCAACCCGCGGTCCACCCCTATTCAAAAGTATTTACAACCAAGTCCGTTTTCTTTCGGTTTAGCCCCTGCTCTTTTGAAAAATAGTGCCCGCTGTCCTAGGAGACGATTTTACTCGTTAGCCCTTGAGTTTTTATACGAAATTATGTTTTAGGTCCCTGGTATCTTTCAAAAACACCCCTGGAAGCCTAAAACTTTCATCAGCAAGTCCCTAGAGCCCGTTTTAAGCGTAGTTTCTCCGTTTTAACTCCGATTTGAGTGGTTTTCGTGCTCACGTGTTCATAGTGAAGCGTACAGTAACTCTAAAGCCTTCTTTTTATCTTTTGTTTATGTTTAGTGTACTGTTCTAATTAAATACTTTGTTTGCATGTATGTGTGGATGCTTGTGTGGTGATCAATGCGAGTAGTTGACGAGCCGTTCGAGTTCGCCGACGATCCCGTTTCTGAAGAGCAGGTGCAGCAGCAGTTCACTGAGGAAGGCAAGTATAACACGGACAATCCTTGTTACCCATACACTATTTAATCATCCAACTCATGTGCATGTGTCTAATTTTGCCATACATTAAGGATGTTCCGAGGCTTTACCTTATTCCTTGTATACCCGGGTTTTATGCATTATGGTTAGTCTATGCTACGCGCTGCAACCAACATTTAATTTTATGTTAATGTGGAATTAATGGTTCACTTCAATGATGATTAAAAGGTGCTTTTTAGCAACATGGTTCGGGGAACTAGAGCATGTGCTGTGTGCTTTGTTCTAGTGTCTCTATAAGGTTTGGTCTAGGGAATTAGAGCATGTGCTTCGTGCTTTGTTCTAATGTCTCTCCGTAAGGTCCGGTTCTTAAAGCGACAACCCAGGAACCTATTCGCCCCGTTGGAAATATAATGGCTATGGTCTTGGATGATTAGCTTGTACCTCTCTAGCTCGCCAGTGGTTATCGAAAGGCGTATGTGGGGAACATTCGTGAGAGTATAGTTTGATCCATCGAGGACGGTTCTATCCGTTGGCTATGTCTCGTTAGGCAAAGTCCCATGATGTAAGCGCCCGATGTACGGCAGCTTCACACGTTGCGATGATTGCGCTCTCGCTCTGGACGCCATTGACCCCCTCACGTTGCGCCCTGAGCGTACGTCAATCTCGATGCCTCGGGTTATGCTGCCTATGTTGAACCAAAACGGCTACTGTGCTTGTTAGGGTGTTTTGTGAAAGTCCTCGTAACATAAGTTCTTTTGGATTTATGTGATCGGCGGGTAAAGGGCGAAACCTCTGCAGAGTGTTGATCTATCATGATAGCCGTGCTCACGGATACGAGTGGCCTGGATCCTTTTTGATTAGAAGATGATATCAGTGGTTGATGTTGGTTTGTTCTATAATCACTTATACCTTATTAATGGGTTTATACTTGGGTTCTACTCATTTGTAGTAAATTGGATGATAATAAAATGAAACAATTAAAAGTGCTAATGCAGTATAACCGTGTCAAGCCTTTTGTTCTTGCATAACCCGTGTTATACTTGTTAAGTAAGATGGTTTACTTGTACTTGTAACTATTCAACAAAATCCCGGATGGGTAACAGATGGGGCATTGAATGATCAGTCGCTTGCTGAGTTTCCGGAGGATCTGCAGTACTTCTAAGCTGTGTTCAACCAGTCGGTGTCCCTATGGACTTGAGGCTCTACTAGTTATGAGACGTTTAATAATATTAAGACTTCCGCTGTGTTATTTGTTTAAGACTATGTCTTGTGTTAAACTCTGATGTAAACTATTTTATTCGAGAATTGTGTTCTCTGTGATTCAATATTTGTAATCTATATGTGTTCTGTGGACATCCTGGGCACACATATGGAAGCATTCGGATTTCTTGGAAATCTGGGTGTTACAAAGTTGGTATCAGAGCCGTGCTGACTGTAGGATCACAGCCTAGATAGAATGGTCGATTAGAACTTGCTTAATCTTTGCTCTAAAAATTATTTTATGTCCTTGGAGTTGAGTTTTTATTTAAAAATGGTGTTCTACTCTACCCTTGTCTATTGTGAAAAAGTTTCTAATCTTTAATTTCATGCTCTCCTTTATCTTGCTGCGATAGATGGCTCGCGCGAAGCAGACACCTCGCAAGAGCACCTGCAGCTACCTTGCACCCCGCATCGTTGAGTACCCGTTGGTGACACGCAACCTGGATGCCTACGAGGAGCTCCTTAGGCAGCAGGCCGAAGAAGGGGACCCCGAGGAGCTAGATACCGAGTCTTCAAAGTCGGAGCAACAACAAGAGGAGCTAGCAGAGCAGCAGATGGATGACGTAGAAGGTAGAGTTGAGGAAGATGCCAATGCCAACGCAGGAGATCCGTCAGATGATGAGGAAGAATCTTAGACTCCCCCACCTCCGTCACCACCTCAGTTAGCTCCAAGAGCAACCCAGTGGATTGTCTACGACTTCGTCCGAGATGGGGGCGAAAACTTCTACCACCGCAGGCTTCTCAGAGTGCTTCGTAACCACTACGGCTTCGGCAACGTCGGAGTCGAGTACCGCAGTGGATGGTGGACGCATCTCTTCTACCCCAACTTCAGGAGGACCTCTGTGCATGTGAGGGTAACCGATCAGTGGGCAAGAGCAGCTCGCGAGATATCGGTTCACTTTGCTATTACTGACCGAGATTCTCAAGAGGCAGGGATCGCCGATGCTGCTCGCCAAGCCTACTACGTCTACCGCCATAAGTTCTTCGCAGAGATCGAGAATGAGCCAGAGAGGTGGTACCCACGCCAAAGGAGTGGTGAAACAGCTTGCACCATCGCATCTACTGCTGACATCCAGGACCCCCGGCTAGCTTCTACAGTGGCACTTGTAGCTACCCTCAACACGAAACTGGATGCTGCATTAGAAGAAAACCTCATGCTAAGGAGGGAGCTCTCTGCCTTGCAAGGGAAGAATGAAGCATTGCATCATCTCATGGGAGGACCCGCACCACGCAGTCCAGAGTTCGGTGCACAGTCGCCACCACGCAGAATAACTCAATACAGCACCCTGGCTTGCCGCACCACCATCGACCCCTAGAGCCTCCCATAAATTTGTAATAGAGATCGAGTAGCACACGTTTTTGAGTCAAAACTGGTCTAATAGTGTTGAGTCTTGTGTGAACCATGTCTTTGAATGCTTGAATGAATTGTCATTGTGCTTATGAGTGATTTGGATCTTTTGTAATGATTGTGATGAGCGCAGATGAAAGTCTGCAATCATCTAGTATTGGATTAAGGTATAAGAATTTTAATGAATAAATAGTTGGGTTCCTTATCTCCTGTGCACACCATCTACCACTTTCTCTGTTCTCTGGGATCCTTACCTTGTCAGTTCAGTGGACCTTCTTTAGTTTATCAGGACTAGCTCTGAGTTTTTGTGAGGCGTATGTCGGGGACAATAAGGGGGGTAGACTTTCTAGAACACCTCATAGTGCTGAGTGTTTATGGATGACTCCCGAAGCATCGGCTGATCAGTTGTAAGTTCAGTGGAGCAAATGTGAGTCCTGGCTGAAGTAAGTATCATTTTCGGGTCATGTGTTGTCAAATGGAGGTGTAGCAGTTGATCCGAAGAAGGTTAGAGACGTTCTCAACTGGATCTCACCGTAGAATGTCAGTGAGATCAGGAGTTTCCTCGGAATGGCAGGCTACTATCGTCGTTTCATTGAGGGATTCTCCAAGATTGCCAAACCCTTGACATCCTTGCTAGAGAAGAATGCGAAGTTCGTGTGGACACCTCAATGCCAAGCTAGTTTTGAGGAGTTGAAGAAAAGGCTGACCACTGCACCAGTATTGGTACTGCCAGATGTTACTAAGAGCTTCTCAGTGTATTGTGATGCGTCTCGTCAAGGATTGGGGTGTGTACTCATGCAGGAGGGCAGAGTTGTGGCATATGCATCCAGACAGTTGAGGAGACATGAGCTGAACTACCCGACACATGATTTGGAGTTGGCAGTTGTGGTACACGCGTTGAAGATCTGGAGGCATTATTTGATTGGGCACAAGTGCGACATCTATACTGACCACAAAAGTCTTAAGTATGTGTTCACGCAATCGGAGTTGAATATGAGGCAACGTCGTTGGCTTGAGAAGATCAATGACTTTGAGCTAGAGATTCATTACCATCCAGGGAAGGCTAATTTGGTGGCCGATGCTTTGAGTAGAAAGAGTTATGCGAATGTGCTGACGAGTCAGAATTAGCCGGAAGAGCTTAGTTGGGAATTCGAACGCTTGAACTTGGGTATGGTAGCCAACGTGACTGAGCTAGAAGTGGAGCCAACTCTTGAATAGGAGATCCGAAAAGGTCAATTGGAGGATGAGGAAATCAAGGAATTGATAAAGAAGGTTGGGACAGAGAAAGCGCCAGGATTCCGACTGGATGATCAGGGAACAGTGTGGTACGGTAACAGAATAGTGGTGCCGGATTAGCAGCATATCAAGGATGTTATCTTACAGGAAGCGCACGAGTCAGCATATTCCATTCACCCAGGAAGTACCAAGATGTACTTGGACCTCAAGGAAAGATTTTGGTGGTATGGTTTGAAGCGCGATGTTGCAGCACACGTAGCTCTTTGCGATGTATGCCAGAGAGTCAAGGCCGAACATCAGAGACCGGCAGGTTTGCTTCAGCCTATGAAGATACCAGAGTGGAAATGGGAAGAAGTGGGTATGGACTTTATAACAGGACTGCCCCGCACACAGAGAGGTTATGACTCTATATGGGTGATAGTGGACCGATTGACGAAGGTGGCTCATTTTATTCCGGTAAAGACCACATATTCCGGTGCCAAACTTCCAGAGTTGTATATGGAGCGTATTGTATGTTTGCATGGGGTACCTAAGAAGATAGTGTCAGACCGAGGCAGTCAGTTTACGTCGCACTTTTGGCACAAGTTACATGAGTCCATGGATATTAAGCTTCACTTCAGTTCCGCTTACCATCCGCAGACCGACGGTCAGACCGAGAGGACGAATCAGATACTGGAGGATATGTTGAGGGCATGTGCATTACAGTATGGGAATAGTTGGGAGAAGAGTTTGTGTTATGCAGAGTTCTCATATAACAACAACTACCAACAGAGTCTCAAGATGTCACCGTTTGAGGCGTTGTCTGGAAGAAAGTGCAGGACACCGTTGTTTTGGAATCGGACCGGAGAAGGTAAAGTATTTGGACCTGAAGTCTTGAAGCGGGCAGAAGAACAAGTGCAGGTTATCAGGCAGAATTTGAGAACAGCACAGACACGGCAGAAAAGTTATACAGATGTAAGGTGTCGAGATCTCAGCTTCGAAATTGGTGACTTCGTCTATCTCAAGGTGTTACCAATGAGAGGTGTGAAGAGATTCAATGTTAAAGGCAAGCTAGGACCTCGCTACATTGGACCTTTCAAGATCTTGGAACAGAGAGGTGAAGTGGCTTATCAGTTAGAGTTACAAGAGAAATTGGCAGGAGTGCATGATGTGTTCCATGTGTCCCAGTGGAAGAAGTGTTTACGGGTGCGAGAGGAACAGATTCCGTTGGAGTTAAATGTGCAGGAGGACCTTACTTATGAGGAGTATCCGGTTAAGATATTAGAGGAGTCCGAGAGGGTCACCAGGAACAAGGTGATACGTATGTGCAAGGTTCAGTGGAATCGTCATACAGAGGATGAGGCAACCTGGGAACGGTAGGATGATCCCAAGGCAGAATATCCACATCTCTTCCAATCCACGTCCGAATCTCGAGGACGAGATTCGTCTACGGTCCGGTCCACCGTGACGTCAGCCGACGTCAGCATCTAGCCGCCGCCGTGGTGTTTTTGCAAAAGAGCCCCTCTGTTTTCTGAAAATCAACCCGCGGTCCACCCCTATTCAAAAGTATTTACAACCAAGTCTGTTTTCTTTCGGTTTAGCCCCTGCTCTTTTGAAAAATAGTGCCCGCTGTCCTAGGAGACGTTTTTACTCGTTAGCCCTTGAGTTTTTATACAAAATTATGTTTTGGGTCCCTGGTTTCTTTCAAAAACACCCCGGGAAGCCTAAAACTTTCATCAACAAGTCCCGAGAGCCTGTTTTAAGCGTAGTTTCTCCGTTTTAACTCCGATTTGAGTGGTTTTCGCGCTCACGTGTTCATAGTGAAGCGTACAGTAACTCTAAAGCCTTCTTTTCATCTTTTGTTTATGTTTGGTGTACTGTTCTAATTAAATACTTTGTTTGAATGTATGTGTGGATGCTTGTGTGCTGATCAATGCGAGTAGTTGACGAGCCGTTCGAGTTCGCCGACGATCCCGTTTCTGAAGAGCAGGTGCAGCAATAGTTCACTGAGGAAGGCAAGTATAACACGGACCATCCTTGTTACCCATACACTATTTAATCATCCAACTCATGTGCATGTGCCTAATTTTGCCATGCATTAAGGATGTTCCTAGTCTTTACCTTATTCCTTGTATACCCGGGTTTTATGCATTATGGTTAGTCTATGCTACGCGCTGCAACCAACATTTAATTTTATGTTAATGTGGAATTAATGGTTCCCTTCAATG
This sequence comes from Digitaria exilis, assembly GCA_015342445.1. Classification (NCBI taxonomy): domain Eukaryota; kingdom Viridiplantae; phylum Streptophyta; class Magnoliopsida; order Poales; family Poaceae; genus Digitaria; species Digitaria exilis. The sequence continues at coordinate 25,915 of JACEFO010002511.1, forward strand.
ATGATTAAAAGGTGCTTTTTAGCAACATGGTTCGGGGAACTAGAGCATGTGCTGTTTGCTTTGTTCTAGTGTCTCTATAAGGTTTGGTCTAGGGAATTAGAGCATGTGCTTCGTGCTTTGTTCTAATGTCTCTCCGTAAGGTCCGGTTCTTAAAGCGTCAACCCAGGAACCTGTTCGCCGCCGTTGGAACTATAATGGCCCTGGTCTTGGATGATTAGCTTGTACGTCTCTAGCTCGCCAGTGGTTACCGAAAGGCATATTTGGGGAACATTCGTGAGAGTATAGTAAGATGGTTTACTTACACTTGTAACTATTCAACAAAATCCCGGATGGGTAACAGATGGAGCATTGAATTATCAGTCGCTTGCTGAGTTTCCGGAGGATCTGCTGTACTTCTAAGCTGTGTTCAACCAGTCGGTGTCCCTGTGGACTTGAGGCTCTACTAGTTATGAGACGTTTAATAATATTAAGACTTCCGCTGTGTTATTTGTTTAAGACTATATCTTGTGTTAAACTCTAATTTAAACTATTTTATTTGAGCATTGTGTTCTCTATGATTCAATATTTGTAATCTATATGTGTTCTGTGGACATCCTGGGCACACATATGGAAGCATTCCGATTTCTTGGAAATCTGGGTGTTACAGCAACTATGAGGATGATGAACTTGTTGTATGCACTAAATTGTATTGCACCACTTGTATGCTTAGAGAGGATGCTAATGTAGAATGGTTAACATTACTAGAATTTGATGCTAAAATCAGGAAAATAAGGATCCACTCTTAGTTGCTTTTGGCAAAACAAACCCACTAGCCAAAAGCCTCTCATGTCTAGAAGTCGGTGAAGTAGTTTCACCCGACGGGTAAGCCTTGCTGAGTATTAGTATACTCAGCCTTGCTTGTGGCTATTATTTCAGGTACTGTTATGGATGTGGCAGTCGATGCAATCACTCTGCCTACCCAGGTTCCTCCTGGCTGGCATGTCGAGTGGGTTCCGTCCTTTTCTGAGGATCGGGAGGAGTAGCACCATGGCCGGCTTCATCGTGGTGTTGCTTTGTATCGTCGCTACTTTTAATATTCCGCTGCAATGAACTCTCGTACTCTGATTTGAAATTTGAACTTGGTTTGTAATAATTTTATGATACTATTTATGTATGTTGAGATTGTGGAATGTTGTAATTTCTGGGACTCACCTTCGTGTGGGCGCGCGTGTTGTTTCGATCGTGAAAGTACGTGGTTAATCGGGTATAATCCAACGGCGCTCCAGCTTATTCCGGATTAAGTGCCTGACTGCTTGATTAGTGGTCCATGGGTACTTAACTTGGAATAATTTCAGAGTGGTCCGCCACACTTCCTGAGAAGCTCTCCGCCGTGCACAATGTATTCCATGTCTCCCAACTCAAAAAGTGTCTTCGTGTTCCGACCGAGGTTGTTGAGCAAGAAGAACTCTCGGTTGAGCCGGATCTTTCTTATGATGAGCATCCTGTCAAGATCCTCGATGAGAAGGAGAGAAAGACACGAAGAAGAGAAGTTAAAATGTATAAAATTCAGTGGATTCATCACACTGAGGATGAAGCCACATGGGAAACCGAAGACTATCTTATGAAGAACTTTCCCGACATCCTTCCTAAGACCAAGGTACTTCTTTCCCTACCATGTCACTAAGCACAATCGAATCTCGGGGCGAGATTCCTTGTAAGGGGGGTAGGCTGTGACATCCCTGATGTTTAGAACCTTAAAAGCACACTAAAAATAGTTTTAAAGGGGTAGCATGTGGCGGACCACTCCGAAATTATTCCAAGTTAAGTACCCCGGGACCACTAACCGAGTAGTCAGGCACTTAATCCGGAATAAGCTGGAGCGCCGTCGGATTAAACCCGATTAACCACGTACTTTTCTTGATCGAAACAACAGCACGCCCACACGAAGGTGAGTTCCAGAGATTACAACATTCCACAAATTTAACATACACAAATAGAATCTCAAAGTTATTACAAACCAAGTTTGAAATTTAAATCAGAGTATTAAAGTCTTGCAGCGGAAATAAAGTTCATTGCAGCGGAATAAAATAATCTAACGACGATACTAATAACACCATGCTGAAGCCTGCCACGGTGCTACTCCTCCCGATCCTTGGCAGAGGACGGAACCCACTCGATGTGCCATCCAGGGGGAACCTGGGTAGGCCAAGTCAAAGCATCGACTGCCACATCCAACATGGTACCTGTAATCAATGCCACAAGCAATGTTGGGTATACTAATACTCAGCAAGGCTTACCCGTCAGGTGAAAACTACATCACCGACATCTAGACATGAGAGGCTTTTGGCTAGTGGGTTTGTTTGCCAAAAAGCAACTAAGAGTAGGTCCTTGCTTTCATGTTTTAGCATCATATTCTATTAGATTTAACCATTCTAGATTTGCATCCTCTCTAAGCATACAAGTGGTGCAATACAACTTATTTCATAGAACAAGTTCATCAATCTCAAAGTTCCACTTGTTACTCAATGTAGCAAGGCGGTCAAGCAGTCTGATTAACCGCGAGAAGCGGACAGTTCGAACCGAATTTTGCTACCTGGCCAGGGGAAACCCAACACACACGGATAATGCTTGCTATAAAAGGTACAAGCACTTCCCAACCTTTCCCATCGATCCACAATTCGGAACCGGGTCCATTTCCTTAGGATAAAGGTTTACTGCTTCACTCACAGTCTCACGCATATATCCACAAGTGTACGGTAGGGGAAAACAAAGTTTCCAAGGAGAGATGGCTATCGGCCCTAGCTGCTTCAATCTGGTACCGGGCTTACCGACTCCCATATATCGGCATGCATGTGGTACGTTCAAAAACTTGACACACTCAACCACACGTTTCGACCTTAAATCAATTATCATACACGGACGGGAGATCTACATCTGTCATCCCGCCCGTCAATCCTTATGATTCCAACATAAGTAAAGACAAGCAACTCCTATGTCTCGCGAGTGACAGGAAATCACTCGACTTGTAACGAACCTAAAGCAATGCCCTATCGATCCTTTCATACTAGTGTTGCAAGTCATAGGTACTAGGAAAAGTGCAGCTAAGGTATTCAATCAACTCCTTGAAACGTAAATGCACAAGCATAGAGAAGTCATAGATGCATAAATTTTAAAAGTTAGGTTATGCTCCGGGGCTTGCCTTCTTGCTCAAGATGGGGGTTAGCCTCCGGGTTGACTTCCGTTTCGCTGGCACCTACCTCCGGGATTCCTCCTTCGTCAGCGGGGTTGAGGTGGTAGTTGCCGTCCGGAATAACGCCTTCTACATGAGATGCATAACTTAAGGTGGCTGCCTATTGATTCTATGATTAAGGCCTTGAAGGCCATATTCACCTAGACATGCTTAAGTACTACTACTTTCTTCACAAAAATAGAGTAGAGGTCTGGAAAAATTTTATTTGACTTCGATGGTGATTTTGTACATATATAAAAGAATTTCTATTTATTATTTGGAAATTCAGGGTGCTGTTCTGAAACTTTAGATTCCTTTTATTTTATTCTACTAATTTAACAAAAAGGTTTATTCTTTTATATAAATCAATTTCCACCTAGATTACTTCTCATTTTTGTTTCTCCATTTCTGTTCATCATTTTTATCTATAAACTTTATGACAACTATTGGAGTATAAGAGCTAAGCTCACTCCAAAATTTAGCTAAATCTAAGCTACACATAATTTATTAAAAATATAACAAACTGCTGCCTGCAGAAATGAAATAAATTCATATAAAATCAAAAATACATCCAATTCAGGAGATTTTCCTACCAAAACTAGGCATAAGTCCAAGGAGGGCTCTGGCCAAGTGGTGGCTCAAAAATAACCCTTGGACAGTCCTCAATAAATTTCTGTCCAAAAACACATATCTATTTATTTGCTAGTCTAAACAGAGCAAAAATTAAGTTTTGCATTTTTAACAGGTGTGCTAACAAGTTTTTAGCCCTCTGGAGAAAAATGGTGATTTTTCACTGCACAGATTATTTTTAATAATTTATGTACTGCAAAAAGACAGGAAACACATTTTAATTCCTAACTGGAGCTACACTTCATATTTTTAGGTCCCCTTTGGACACAAGGTGCCCAAAGTCACTACAAACAACATATCCAAAGATCAACCCGAGCGGAGCTCTGGATTTGAAATGGTGCACAAGTTTCAATTTTTACACTTTGAATTTTATTCAAAAATGGTTCACCAAAAGTGTATACATGCTTAATGGAGATTGGAGTTTACAATCTCACGAATCCAGGGAGTATTTTTGTGCATTTTTATGATTTTTGTACAATTTTTAACGGATTTTACAAGATTCGGGAAAAATTAGATCTAGGGTTAAGAATCTTTTTACGCGGGAAACCCTAGAACTTTCGAAACTTCACGAACAAGTCCCTGACTTTTGCGCAGAGGACCCTAGAACTAAAAGGGGAACGCGAACGAGTCCTTGGGCTCGTCGGCGTTGTTACGCCGGCGAAACGACGGCGAACTGGGTCGGGGGATGTTGGGGGAAATGGAGAGGAGCTCACCGCGAGTCGGTTGAGGTAGGGCTCGCGGTCGGGGATGAAGCGGCGCGGCTCGTCGACGTTGAGCGGCGGCGCGGTCTGCTCCGGCGAGGTCGCTGGCGGTCTACGGTGGTCGAGGCGGTGCGCGGAAAGGCTCGTGAGCTTCACGGGATGACGGTGGAGCTCGTCGTGGGGTTCTTCTGCGACGGGGATGGCCGGGGCATAGGGCTCGACGTGGAGGGGGTGTTTGCGGTGTCAACGGCCGAGCGATGGGGAAAAGCTTCGATTCGCGGCGAGTGCGGCTCGATTCGAGCTGGGGATTGCTCGAGCAGCTAGCGGGGTGAGTGAGCGAGCTGCACGCGCGGGGGATTGGAAAGGGGTGGAGGGATTCGCGGTCGATTCGAGGATGCGGCGGGGAAGCTCGAGCTCGGTTCACAGCGTCCCGAGGTGGAAGACGATGGGAACGAGCGCGGTGAAGTGGGAATGGCTACGCGTGGACTGAGGGGAAGGAGTGAGGGTGCTCAGTGAAGGGTTTGGAGTGCGCTAGGGGCACTGAGCGGGCTCGGAGGTGTGTGAGTGCATGCACGGGCCGTCAAGTCGCCATTGATGGCGCGGGAGCTCGGGCAGAGCGCGAACGACTCGATTGGGCGAGGGACATCGTCGCGTGGGGCAGTGGGAGATCTCCTACAGGGCCCTTGGCACGGAGCGGGATGGAATCTACCGCGGGGAGGCGCTGCGCGACGCGCGCGCGAGCGCGCGGCCACGGCGACGGCCGACCGCCATGATGGCGCTCCACGGCGCGAGGCGAGGCAGCGCGTCGACGGCGATGTGACGGTGCGGGAAGGAGTCGGACAAACACGTGAGGACAAGGGCCACCCGACGCCGCGGCTCGGCCAGCTCGGCGCGGCCTCCGCCGCTCGCCGGCCACGTGGCGGCCGAGCTCCGGCCAGGCGCAGAGCGCGCCAGGGCCGAGCTGGCAGCCCCGGGGAGCTCCACTGCTACATTTGAATTTTCTCCAAAAGTTTGAACTGAACATGAAAAAGTGTGAAAATAAAAGTTGGAGTTTGAGAGATGGGACACAACTTTCTTTTTGGGGTGAACATGAAATTTCAAATTTTTCGAGCTCAAACAACCCAAATACAAAAAGGTGCCCAGAACTGTATTTCGAGTTTTTGAGGGACTAAACTGCAAAATTTTCAAAAGTTCCAAACAGCGACTAGGTCTTATTTGTGATGAAAAACAACTTTTATTTTTGGAGATTTTCAAGTTTAGTACAAAAATCTCGAGTTTTCAGTTGGGTGTCAAATAACCCTTGTTTTTGCATTTTAATTCGAAATTTTGATGGATTTTCAAATTTTTAACCCATAATTCCCTTTTTAACCTGTTTCATATGTGTTTTATTCATTATTACATCAGAGCTGTCACATAGCATTGGTGGTAGCACACATAATTTGATCAAAATTCGAAAATTGAATTTCAATAAGGCCTTTTTGACACCCAACTGAAATCTCAAGAATTTTGTATGAAACTTGAAAATCTCCAAAAATAAAAGTTGTTTATCATTACAAATAAAGCCTAGTTACTGTTTGGGACTTTCTTAAATTTTGCAGTTCAGCCCCTCAAAAACTCGAAAAACCATGTTGAACACCTTTTCAAAAATGGCTTGTTGAGCTTGAAAAATTCAAAATTTCAGGTTCATTCCAAAAAGAAAAACGTGTTCCATCTTCCAAACTCCAACTTTTATTTTTGCACTTTTGAATGTTCTTTTCAAATTTTTGGAGGAATTCACTGTTGAACCGAGGAGCTCCACGGCGCGCCTGACACCTCGGACCATCTTACACCAGAGGTCTAGAAACTTGTTGGCACATGTGGTAAAAATGCTAAACTTAATTTTTGACCCTGTTTAGACTAGGAAATAAATAGATGTTGGTTTTCAGATAGAAAATTATTGAGGGTTGTCCAAGTGTTATTTTTAGCCACCACTTGGTCAGAGTCGTTCTTTCACTCATGTCTCGCTCTGGTAGAGAAATCTTCTGTTTTGGAAGCAGTTTTGATTTTATATGAATTAATCTTGTTTCTTTAAGCAGCAACTTGTACTATTTTTAATAAATTCTGTGTAGCTCAGTTTTAGCTAAATTTTGGAGTGAGCCTAACTCTTATACTCCAGTAGCTGTCATAAAGTTTATGGATAAAAAGGATGAACAGAAACAGAGAAACAAAAATGAGAAGGAACTAGAGTAGAATTGAGTTTATAAAAAGAAATAGATCACTTTTGTTAATAGAAGTAAATGTGGAGCATGTAAAGTTTAAAATTCCACAACTCCACCCTTGCTTAAAAATAATAGTTTGAATTGTTGTATATGTGTACACAATCACCATCATAAAGGCATAAAAATTTCCACCTCACTCCTTCTCTAATTTTGTGAAAAAAAGAATAACTCAATTTTATGCCTAGGTGAATATGGCCTTCAAGGCCTTGCCTTTAGATCACATTAGGCAGCCACATTAAAGTTGTGCATCTCATGTAGAAGGCACTCTCGCTGATGGCACCTACAACCTCGTCCCCGTCAACGAAGAAGAAGTCCCCGAAGGTGGTGCCGACGTCATCGTGGTTGACTCAGAGCCTGACACCGGCGTAGCTCAAGAAGGCAAGCCCCGGAGCATAACCTAACTCTCAAACTGTGCAACTATGATTTGTTATGTTTGTGCATTTACGTTTCAAGGAGTTGTCTGAATACCCTAGTTGCATGATTCTAGTACCTATGTCTTGAAATACTAGTATGATAGGATCGGTAGAGCAATGCCTTTAGGACCGTTACAAGTCGAGTGATTTCCTGTCACTAGCGAGATATAGGAGTTGCTTGTCTTTACTTATGTTGGAATCATAAGGATGGACGGGCGGGATGGTATGTGTAGATCTCCCGTCCGTGTATGATAATGGGATTAAGGTCGAAACGTGTGGTTCTGTGTGTCAAGTTTTTGAACATACCACGCACATGCCCGGTACCAGATTGAAACAGCTAGGACCGATAGCCATCTCTCCTTGGAAATGTTTTGTTTCCCTTGCCGTACACATGTGGTTATATGCGTGATGCTGTGAGTGAAGCGGTAAACCTTTTTCCTAAGGGAGTGGACCCGGTGCCGAATTGAGGATTGATGTGAAAGGTTGGGAAGTGCTTGTGCCTTTTATAGCAAGCATTATCCGTGTGTGTTGGGTTTCCCCTGGCCAGGTAGCAAAAATTGGTTCGAACTGTCTGCTTCTCGCGGTTAATGAGACTGCTTGACCGCTGTGCTGCATTGAGTAACAAGTGGAACTATGAGGATCATGAACTTGTTGTTTGTACTAAATTCGATTGCACCACTTGTATGCTTAGAGAGGGTGCTAATCTAGAATGGTTAACTCTACCAGAATTTGATGCTAAAATTATGAAAGTAAGGATCCACTCTTAGTAGCTTTCTGGCAAAACAAACCCACCAGCCAAAAGCCTCTCATGTCTAGAAGTCGGTGATGTAGCTTTCACCCGAAGGGTAAGCCTTGCGGAGTATCTATTGTCATACATGGACGGGAGATCTACATCTACCATCCCGCCCGTCCATCCTTATGATTCCAACATAAGTAAAGACAAGCAACTCCTATGTCTCGCGAGTGACAGGAAATCACTCGACTTGTAATGGACCTAAAGCAATGCCCTATCGATCCTTTCATACTAGTGTTGCAAGTCATAGGTACTTGAAATATGCAACTAAGGTATTCAATCAACTCCTTGAAACATAAATGCACAAGCATAGGGAATTCATAGATGCATAAACTTTTAAAGTTACGTCATGCTCCGGGGCTTGCCTTCTTGCTCTAGCTGAATGTTAGCCTCCGGGTCGACTGTTACTTCCTTGGCACTGCTCTCCGGGATGCCTTCTCCGTCGGCGGGGATGAGATGATAGAAGCCGTCCGCAATAGCACCTTCTACATGAGATGCATAACTTTATAGCGGCTGTTTAAGTGGTCTAAAACCAAGGCCTTGAAGGCCATATTCACCTAGACATGCTAGTGTACTACTTTCTTCTTCGCAAAAATTAGAGAAGGGTGTGGAAAATTTTACGTATCTTATGATGGTGATTGTGTACATATATAAAGGAATTCTCTTTATTATTTGAAGCTTAGGGTGCTGTTCTGGAATTTTTGACTTAGTTTTCATTTTAATTAATTATTAAAATGGTTTATTTCCTTTTTATAACTCAAATCTACCCTAGTTTCTTCTCATTTTTGTTTCTCGGTTTTTGTTCATCCTTTTTATCTACAAACTTTATGATAACTACTAAAGTATAAGAGTTAGGCTCACTCCAAAATTTAGCTAAAACTGAGCTACACAGAATTTATTAAAAATAGTATAAACTGCTGCTTAAAGAAACAAGATAAATTCATATAAAATCGAAAATACTTCCAAATCAGATAATTTTCCTACCAGAGCTAGTCATGAGGGTAAGGAGGGCTCTGGCCAAGTTGTGGCTCAAAATAACCCTTGGACAGTCCTAAAAAATTTTCTATCTGAAAACACATATCTATTTATTTGCTAGTCTAATCAGGGCAAAAATTAAGTTTTGCATTTTTAACAGATGTGCTAACAAGTTCTTAGACCTCTGGAGAGAAATGGTGATTTTTAGCTGCATGGATTATTTTTAATAATTTCAGGGCAGCGCGCGAGCGGCTCGATTGGGCGAAGGAGATCGTTGCGTGGCGCGTAGTGGGAAGAGAATCCTCCGCGGCGCGGCTCTGCGCGACACGCGCGTGCGCGGCCAACGGCGGAGCTCCGCCCGCCATGATGGCTCTCGCGCGGCGCGAGGCAAAGCGGCGCTGTCGCGCGCGACGTGACCGTACGGAGGGCTTGGACAAACGCGCAAGGACAAGAGCCACTCGACACCGTGGCTCGGCCGGCCTGGCGCGGCCTCTGCCGCTCGCCGGCCACGTGGCGGCCGGACTCCGTCCAGGCACAGAGCGCGCCAGGGCCTGTCGGGCGCCTCGGGGAGCTCCTTTGCCCCTTTTGAATTTTCTCCAAAAATTTGAACTGAACTTTGAAAAGTTTAAAAATAAAAGTTGGAGCTTGAAAGGTGGGACACAACTTTCTTTTTGGGGTGAACCTGAAATTTCAAATTTTTTGAGCTCAAACAACCCAATTTCAAAAAGGTGTTCAGAACTGTATTTTGAATTTTCGAGGGGCTAAATTGTAAAATTTTCAAAAGTTCCAAACAGTGACTAAGCCTTTTTTTTGATGACAAACAACTTTTATTTTTGGAGAGTTTCAAGTTTAGTAAAAATTCATGAGATTTTAGTTGGGTGTCAAATGGCCTTTGTTTTTGAATTTCAATTTGAATTTTTGATGAATTTTTGAGTCCTACACCATTGTTCCCCCTTTGTACTTGTTTTTTTAAAGGTACTTTCATTACTTTTACATCAGAGATGTCACAGCCTACCCCCCTTAAAAGGAATCTCGTCCCGAGATTCGATTACAGTTAGGAACAAGGTGGGAAAAAGGGTACCTTGGTCTAAGAAAAGACGTCGGGGAAGTTTTTCTTAAGGTAGTCCTCCGTTTCCCATGTGGCTTCATCTTCGGAGTGATGACTCCACTGAATTTTGTACATTTTAACTCCTTTCCTTCGTGTTTGTCTCTCTTTCTCATCGAGGATCTTAATGGGATGCTCATCATAAGAGAGATCCGGTTCAACCGAAAGTTCTTCTTGTTCAACAACTTCGGTCGGAACACGAAGACACTTCTTGAGTTGGGAAACATGGAATACATCGTGCACGGCGGAGAGCTTCTCGGGAAGCTTCACACGGTAGGCTACCGGTCCACATTGTTGAGTGATTTCATATGGGCCGATGTAGCGAGGTGCAAGTTTTCCCTTTAATCCAAATCTTTGCACACCCTTGGTCGGGGAGACCTTGAGATACACGTGATCGCCGGCTTTGAATTGAAGTGGCTTCCGCCGTTGATCAAAGTAACTCTTTTGTCGTGACTGTGCGGTTCTCAAATTTTCACGGATGATCCTAACCTTTTCTTCCGCTTCCTTTACAAGGTCAGGGCCATAGGTATACCTTTCGCCTGCTTGGGACCAACACAACGGGGTCCGACATCTTCTACCATACAGGGCTTCGAAAGGTGCCATTTTAAGACTCGCTTGGTAGCTGTTGTTATAGGAGAATTCGGCCAAAGATAAGCATTTCTCCCAATTCTTCCCGTAATGGATAACACAAGCTCGAAGCATATCCTCAAGTATTTGATTTACTCGTTCAGTCTGCCCATCAGTTTGGGGGTGATATGCTGAACTACGGATCAGTTTTGTGCCTAGGGATAGTTGCAATTGTTCCCAAAATCATGCCACGAATTGAGTACCACGATCTGAAATTATCGTCTTGGGTACCCCATGTAGACAAACGATTCGTTCCAAATAAATTTCAGCGTACCTCTTAGTGGTATAAACGGCATTGACCGGAATAAAATGTGCGGTCTTGGTAAGGCGGTCCACAATTACCCAAATGGAGTCATGCCCCTGAGGGGTTCTGGGAAGTCCAACAATGAAGTCCATGCTTATATCTTCCCACTTCCATGAGGGAATAGGTAGAGGTTGGAGTGTGCCTGCTACCTTCAAGTGGCTAGCCTTAACCCGCTGACACGTGTCACATTCCGACACATACGTGGCAATTTCTCGCTTCATTCTAGTCCACCAAAAGTTTTGTTTCAAATCTTGGTACATTTTGGTGCTACCGGGATGGATAGAGAATTTAGAGAGATGGGCCTCGTCCAAAATTTTCCTCCGAAGTTCAGAGTTCTTGGGCGCCACTATGCGATGTCCAAACCACATCACTCCCTGCCCATCTAGCCGGAAACATTTGTATTTTTCCTTAACATTCTCCTTTGCCAATTTCCTTTTAAGGATTTTAATCTTCGCGTCATTTAATTCGGCTTCGACGATCTGATCACGCAAGGTTGGTTCAACAGAGAAATGGTTGAAGTACCCGTGTGGAACAATCTCTAAGTTGAGCTTTGCCATTTCATGGCACAAGGTGTCAGCGTAGGACTTCACAGAAAGGCAATGACAATGAGCCTTATGGCTTAGTGCATCCGCAACCACATTAGCCTTGCCGGGGTGATAATGCACACTAAGGTCATAGTCCATTGCTAACTCCAACCATCTTCGCTGCCTCATATTCAAATGTGCCTGAGTGAAGACATATTTGAGGCTCTTGTGATCGGTGTATATGTTGCATGGAACACCCATCAGGTAGTGTCTCCAAATCTTGAGAGCATGAATAACCGCTGCTAACTCATGATCATGCGTAGGGTAGTTTTGCTCATGAGGCCAAAGTGCTCGAGAAGCATAAGCAATGACTCAGTTCTCTTGCATGAGGACACAGCCAAGTCCGGCGCCTGAAGCATCGCAATAGACATCATAGGGCTTGGTGCAATCGGGTTGAGCTAAAACTGGGGCTGAAGTTAAATGTTTCCTCAAGGTGTGGAAAGCTTCATCACATTTGTCATTCCACTCAAATTTGACTCCCTTCTTCAAGAGTTCGGTCATGGGTTTCGCAATCCGAGAGAAGTCCGGAATGAAACGGCGATAATAACCGGCTAAACCCAGAAAACTCCGAATCTCATGGACAGAGGTAGGTGGTTGCCAATCCAGCACCTCTTGCACCTTGGTTGCATCCATGGATATACCATCCTTGGAAACCTTGTGACCTAAGAATTTCACACTCTCTAGCCAGAATTCACATTTTGAGAACTTAGCGTAGAGTTGATGGTCTCTCAATCTTTGGAGAACAATACGAAGGTGCTCGGCATGCTCTTCCTCATTCTTGGAATATATAAGAATGTCGTCAATGAAAACCACCACGAACTTGTCTAGCTCAGACATGAAAACCGAATTCATGAGATACATGAAGTAGGCTGGGGCGTTCGTGAGTCCAAAAGACATAACCAAGAACTCATAAAGTCCGTAACGAGTAGAAAAAGGCAGTCTTTGGAATGTCACAAGGTCGGATTTTTATTTGGTGATAGCCAGAGCGAAGATCGATCTTGGAGAACACTCTGGCGCCAGCTAGTTGGTCGAACAAGACATCAATACGGGGGAGTGGGTACGTGTTTTTAATAGTCACCGCATTGAGAGGCCGATAATCGATACACAACCTCAAAGAATGGTCTTTCTTCTTCACAAAGATAGCGGGACATCCCCAAGGTGACACACTAGGACGAGTGAAACCCTTGTCTAGCAGTTCTTGGAGTTGAATTTTTAATTCAGCCAATTCATTGGGTGGCATTCTATACGGTCTCTTTGATATAGGTGCCGTGCCAGGTTGGAGTTCAATCACAAACTCAATATCCCTATCCGGCGGCATCCCAGGTAAGTCATCCGGAAAAACATTGGCATACTCACATACCACCGGAACGTCCTTTGGTTGCGTTTCAACCATTGTATAAGCACACGCATTGGCGCAATTCTGTTGTGGCAGATATAGCACACTAGGGCCATGTGTAGGCGAGTTTATTTCGACAACTCGTTCCGCAACATCTAGCACAACCTTATGTTGAGTCATCCAATTGGCCCCTAAAACAATGTCAATCCCTTCCATACCAAGCAGAATTAAATCAGTAGGAAATATTTTACTTCCCAGCCTGATTGGCACTCTTCGGGTGACTTGGTTGGATGCTATTTTACCTCCCGCAGTTGATATCACATATGATGATTTGGTATGGTAAGATTTTAACCCACATTTTGCATGAAATCTTGTGCTTATAAAACTATGTGTTGCCCGAGAATCAAACAATATCACAGCAGGCTGGTTGTGGAGAGGAAAGGTACCAGTCATATCTGGGGCTCCCTCAGGTAGGTCGGCCAAGGTGGTGTAGTTAAGCCTTCCTTGTCGGACCTGCACACGTTGCTGCTGTTTGCCCTTGCTTTGCTGATTTCCCGGGCGCTGGTTTTGTTGCTTGTTCTGTGGGCAGTCCTTAATGAAGTGACTGTTGCTGCCACACTTGAAGCACTGATAGCCGGCTCCTGGGCGAGCTGGCTGGGGTGCGTTCTGCCTTGGCACCGGTTGCTGCTGCGGCGGTGGAGGGAAACGGGGCGCACTTGGCTGTGGTGGCCTAGCAACCCATCTTCCTCCCAGAGGTGCCCTTGACTGCCCTTGCGGTGCAGCCGGGGGAACCAGGCGGAACCTCTGCGGCTGCGTGCTTGAGGGACCAGCGGGAGCTTTCCTCTTCTTCTCCGCCTTGTGTACTACGTTGGCGTCTTCTTGGGCGATGGCGATGTTCACAAGCTCGCCATACGTGGCAGCTCGGGTGGTGGTAAGTTGGGCCTTTAGCTTGGTGTTGAGGCCACACCGGAACCTCTCCACTTTCTTCTCGTCAGAGTCGGCGTGATGACCCGCGTATGGGCACAGACCATTGAAGGCCTGGGCATATTGGAGCACCGTCCGGGTACCCTGGGTCAAAGCCAGAAACTCATTCAATTTCCGCTCTAGCAAGCCGGCAGGAATATGATGAGCCTTGAAAGCAGTCTTGAACTCTTCCCACTCAATCACGTGACCCTCCTGCTGCAGGGCCAAGTAATTCTCCCACCATAGGAGAGCCGTGCCGCGGAGCTGTTGCGCCGCGAAAACCACCTTGCGGTTGGAAAAGTGCAAGGCGTGGCCAAGATAGAGAACTTGGATTCGATGGCTCGAATCCACGCATCGGCCTCCAGGGGCTCTTCGGCTCTTGAGAACACCGGCGGGTGTGTAGCCAGGAAATCCTCATACCGGGCCACTTGAGGCTGAGGGGCCCGTTGACCTCCCTGTTGTTGCATCTGCTGCTGCATCATTTGCTGCTGATACTGCAAGTTCCGTAGGATTTCCGTTTGCGTAGCATACATTTGCTGCCACGTCAGAGGTTGCTGCGGTGGCGGCTGTTGCTGCCCCTCTGGCCCTTGCTGGTTAGCACTGGAGCCACTAGCGTCATGACCGCTGCGGGTGATTGCCATCTGTAGTATGTACTTGTATTAGCCACATTTCATAAGCTTGCATAAAGATGACAAGATAGAATGTGGCAATGTAATGAAGTTTACTGCGCAAGAATGACATTTCACAAGCAGTTCGGAAGAAAAATTCATATCTCCCAACAGGAAGCAAGTCAAATGCTCCAATTCGTTCAGTATCTCGAAAACTTCATACTCTACAACTTTCGTGTTTGGCTCAGAATCAAATTCGGGCTGGAACTAAGCCGAAAAATTCAATCTTTAGCTCTCTGCGTCTGCTGTTTTACGGCAGGCCGAGCTGTAGTGTTTTGCTTGCCATTTTTATTTCTCTTAACCAATAGGGTTGAAATTTGGTGAACATTTCGTTTGACAAATTCCAAACAACTTTGTAGTTCACATCACAGCCTAGAAATGAATGGAAAACCCATCAATAATCAAAACAAAGTTAGCTGCAGAATGTTTTCCACACAGCCATTACAACCTTCATCAAGTTTTGGTTCACACAACCCCATCATTAAATTACATTGTCTCAAAAGATTAAAGGGGAGCTCAACTCCACCTAGCCTATTACAACATGAAGCCAAAATTTAGGCTATGCGGAGGAGTAATCTTGCTACTACCACTTCTAGAAATCATCTAGGTTGTTAGCGGTAGCCTCGCTGCCCATAGGTGATGGTGGAGCTGGAAGGGGCGGCATGTCATCCTCGGTATCCATGTCGGAATCGGGGGCCTCTCCTTCCCCATGCTCTCCCTCCTGCTCAAGAAGATGCTGAGCATCATGGGCGGCTAACATGGCATTGGCATGCTCCAAAGTACCGTGCACCTCTTCAAGCTCTTCTCTTGTTTGGGCTAGCTCGTTTTGGACATTGTTGTGCGCTATGTGGAGGTCAGACAATTGCCTTTCCAAATCAGCAATCATAGCGTCTCTGGTGCTCACCTCAATGGACAAGGAGGTCCTCTCAACCCCAATGTCACGGGCACGGGCAGACATGTCCATAGCAAGGTTGAGCATCTCGCTCTGTGACCGTCCTAAAAGTGCCTGCAAGCGGTGGTATGCTCGGATCCATCTCATCATAAGTGCAGCTGCAGCGACGGGATTCTCCGCCATCCTCAAAGGGGAGCTAAGATAGCGCCTCATCCAATGGGGATCGTCCGGCTGGGTCGGTGGGAACAACCCAAGCAGCTGATGCTCTACCAAGTCCTGGTTCTGAGCGCAGAAAGAACTGATGCCATTCAAGGCGGCTAACTCACAAGTAGTCTCCATGTGGTGTCCATGAACTTCCACACTCCAAGTGAGGGAGCTAGGACACGGTGGATGGCGATATACCACCAAACGCACACGTGATCGGGTCACACCTCGGTCTCGGATGAGGGTTCTCTCATACTGCGGCGGGATAGGATAATCGAGTGCCTGCAAAACTGACCACAGAATGCTAGGGAAACCTTCCCATCCTAGGCATTCCGAAAAGGAAATGTCGTTGGGGTAGCTGGCCAAGTCAGCGTGAGCGTCTATTCTGAACCAAAAAGGGCAAGGGTGAGAACCGGTTAGCGCCAGGAAAACAAAACAGATTTCTGGACAGTGTAGTAAAAATTATAAAACTCGAATTCTACAAGCTCAAAAAATTCCCAAATTTGGCCAGGACATTGTTTAAGTAATTCCAAACAAGTTTCATGTTGGAGGTTTGAGCATAAACTGTCATTAAGATGGTGTAAAAATTCAATTTTTATCTCACTGTTCCCAGAAATTTTATCTCACTGTTTACCATTTTAAGCATAACTCCAGTTTTACTGAACCATTTTCGTTGAAATTTATACAGCACAAACTAGATAAAATTTTTGACAACTTTCATGTTGAACACTTTTTCGTTTGACAACGTTTTCAGGTTCGAATTATTGATGCAAACAGACTGGTCTTGGCACAAATTCCGGTTGTCGTTCAATTTTTGATGGCGGGTTCGATGGTCACGCATTAAGGTTCAATATAATTCAGTGGATTACAATGCATGAGCGGCCTATTCGTTCTCACCAACACACATGCCAATGAACTTTTGGCCTACGAAGTTAGTGCCGGTGGCTAGGCAATATCCGTCTCTCCCTATATTAACTAGCCGAACTTTTCTAGCCGTTCATCATACGGAATCGTGGTTAGTGTACCTGCAGAAATTTCCATCCCAGAGCATATATAATCAACCTCTCGTGCCAGCACTCACGAAAGCGTCTCCATACATTACCACCCACTATAGAGGTGGCACCCGAACGTTCAACATTGAACGAGCAATGTTTCATATCTCACCAAGGCAACATATTGACAATTTCATACGCTCATGAATAGCGTATTGACTTTGTGCCGCCATCATATTTGCATATGATGCCGTGGTACGCTACAGCAATCGTCGTACCTTGCGCCCACCATGCTATTCTAGTTTCATACGCCGTGATGGCGTATTGACTATGTGCCGCCACTTCATTTTCATATAGTGCCGTGGTACGTTACACCAATCGCCGTACCTTGCGCCCACCATTGCGTAAAGTAATGACAGAATGAAATGTGCTGGAAGTCAGTATAATATATTATTAGCCACCTATCATATCGTGATCCCTTAACCCACATAGGCTTCACGCTCTATGTAACATCCTTAGCGGTCCTAAGAATAACCTTCCATCGCAATGCGCGGCGGAAGTAAGAGTTGGCAAGTTTTATTCCAAAATGTTTATTTAAGGTTTGTTGCTCACTCTGGTGCGCCTGTTTCGGCTCTGGTACCAGCTATGGCGGACCACTCCGAAATTATTCCAAGTTAAGTACCCTCGGACCGCTAATCAAGCAGTCAGGCACTTAATCCGGAATAAGCTGGAGCGCCGTTGGATTAAACCCGATTTAACCACGTACTTTTCTCGATCGAAACGACACGCGCGCCCACACGAAGGTGAGTTCCAGAGATTACAACATTCCACAAATTTATCATACATAAATAGTATCATAAAGTTATTACAAACCAAGTTCGAAATGTTAATCAGAGTAGCAAAGTTCATTGCAGCGGAACAAATAGTTCATTGCAGCGGAAAAGTAAACTAGCGACGATACATAGTAACACCATGATGAAGCCTGCCACGGTGCTACTCCTCCTGTTCCTTGGCAGAGGACGGAACCCACTCGATGTGCCATCCAGGGGGAACCTGGGTAGGCCAAGTGATGGCATCGACTGCCACATCCATCACAGTACCTGTAATAAAAGTCACAAGCAAGGCTGAGTATACTAATGCTCAGCAAGGCTTACCCGTCGGGTGAAAACTACATCACCGACATCTAGACATGAGAGGCTTTTGCCTGGTGGGTTTGTTTGCCAAAAAGCAACTAAGAGTAGATCCTTGCTTTCATGGATTTAGCATCATATTCTAGTAGATTTAACCATTCTAGATTAGCATCCTCTCTAAGCATACAAGTGGTGCAATACAATTTAATTCATACAACAAGTTCATCATTCTCATAGTTCCACTTGTTACTCAATGCAGCCAAGAGGTCAAGCAGTCTCATTAACCGTGAGAAGCGGACAGTTCGAACCGAATTTTGCTATCTGGCCAGGGGAAACCCAACACACACGGACAATGCTTGCTATAAAAGGTACAAGCACTTCCCAACCTTTCCCATCGATCCACAATTCGGAACCGGGTCCACTTCCTAAGGATAAAGGTTTACTGCTTCATTCACAGCATCACGCATATATCCACAAGTGTACGGCAGGGGAAACAAAAGTTTCCAAGGAGAGATGGCTATCGGCCCTAGCTGCTTCAATCTGGTACCGGGCTTACCGATTCCCATATATCGGCATGCATGTGGTACGTTCAAAAACTTGACACACACAACCACACGTTTCGACCTTAAATCAATTATCATACACGGACGGGAGATCTACATCTACCATCCCGCCCGTCCATCCTTATGATTCCAACATAAGTAAAGACAAGCAACTCCTATGTCTCGCGAGTGACAGGAAATCACTCGACTTGTAACGGACCTAAAGCAATGCCCTATCGATCCTTTCATACTAGTGTTGCAAGTCATAGGTACTAGAAATATGCATCTAAGGTATTCAATCAACTCCTTGAAACGTAAATGCACAAGCATAGGGAATTCATAGATGCATAAACTTTTAAAGTTAGGTCATGCTCCGGGGCTTGCCTTCTTGCTCTAGTTGAATGTTAGCCTCCGGGTCGACAGTTACTTCGTTGGCACTGCTCTCCGGGATGCCTTCTCCGTCGGCGGGGATGAGATGATAGAAGCCGTCCGCAATAGCGCCTTCTACATGAGATGCATAACTTTATAGCGGTCTGTTTAAGTGGTTAAAACAAGGCCTTGAAGGCCATATTCACCTAGACATGCTAGTGTACTACTTTCTTCTTCGCAAAAATTAGAGAAGGGGTGTGGAAAATTTTACGTATCTTATGATGGTGATTGTGTACATATATAAAGGAATTCTCTTTATTATTTGAAACTTAGGGTGCTGTTCTGGAATTTTTGACTTCTCATGTTTTCATTTTAATTAATTATTAAAATGGTGTATTTCCTTTTTATAACTCAAATCTACCCTAGTTTCTTCTCATTTTTGTTTCTCGGTTTTTGTTCATCCTTTTTATCTACAAACTTTATGACAGCTACTAGAGTATAAGAGTTAGGCTCACTCCAAAATTTAGCTAAAACTAAGCTACACAGAATTTATTAAAAATAGTATAAACTGCTGCTTAAAGAAACAAGATAAATTCATATAAAATCGAAAATACTTCCAAATCAGATAATTTTCCTACCAGAGCTAGTCATGAGGGTAAGGAGGGCTCTGGCCAAGTGGTGGCTCAAAATAACCCTTGGACAGTCCTAAAAAATTTTCTATCCAAAAACACATATCTATTTATTTGCTAATCTAAACATGGCAAAAATTAAGTTTTGCATTTTTAACAGATGTGCTAACAAGTTCTTAGACCTCTGGACAAAAATGGTGATTTTTAGCTGCATGGATTATTTTTAATAATTTCAGGGCTGCAATAATACAGGAATCACAAATTAATTCATAACTGAAGCTACATTCCATATTTTTAGGTCCCCTTTGGACACAAGGCGTCCAAAGTTACTACGAACAACATATCCAAAGCTCAGCCCTAGCAGAGCTCTGGATTCAAAATGGTGCACAAGTTTCTAAATTCACAGTTTGAATTTTAATTCGAAAACGATTCACCGAAAGTATATACATGCTAACATGAGATTGGAGTTTACAATCTCACGAGTCCAGGGAGTGTTTTTACGCATTTTTCTGATTTTTGTATGATTTTTAGCGGATTTTACAAGATTCGGGAAAAATGGTTTAAACCTTAAGAATCTTTTTACGCGCCGGCCCTTGAAACTTTTGAAACTTCGCGAACAGGTCCCAGCCTTTTTCACTGGGAACCCTGGAAAAAGGAAGAAGATGGACTTATGTCCTCGGCTCGTCGCCGGAGTTGCGCCGGCCAAACGACGGCGAGAGAGGGTCGGGGAAGTGGGGGAAAAGGACCAGTGGCTCACCACGAGTCGGTTGGTGGCGGTTGGGAGGCCGGGGGAAGCTCGGAGTTCGCCAGCGACGTGCTGTGGCGGTGCGGCCGCCGCGAGCTCGATTCTGGCGAGGGTGGTGGATCTTGCCGGGGTTGGAGGGGTCCTTGAGCACCAGTGGGACTTGGCGAAGCTGGTGGAAGGCTTGGTTGACCTCGGGGAGGGCTCGAAGTAGGGGCTCGTCGTGCGCGTGCTCCGGCGGCCGGAAATGCGGATTTGGTGGAAATTCCAATTTCTCGCCGGAGAGTTGGGGATAGCTCGAGAGAAGTGGGGGAAATGGAAGCTACGGTAGTAGTCTAGCTCTGTGCGCGAGGAATTTGGGAATGGTGGAGGGACGAGGGCGGATTTCGCTTCGAAGCTCGGCTCGGTCCGCGCGGCCGGAGGTTGAAGACGACGGGAGCGAGCGTGGGGAAGTGAAGATGGCTACTTGGGGACTGAAGGGAAGTGGTGAGGGGCTCGGTGGAGTGCTTTGGCACGTTAGAGAGGCATTGTGCTGCCTTGGGAGCGTGCGCACGCACAGCTCGGCGCGAGCAGACCGCCATGAGTGCGGCGCGAGCTCGGGCAGCGCGCGAGCGGCTCGATTGGGTGAAGGAGATCGTTGTGTGGCGTTGGGAGATCCTCTAAAGAGCTTCTTGGCGCGTAGCGGGAAGAGAATCCTCCGCAGCGCGGCTCTGCGCGACGCGCGCGCGCGCGGCCAACGGCAGAGCTCCGCCCGCCATGATGGCGCTCGCGCGGCGCGAGGCAAAGCGGCGTTGTCGCGCGCGACGTGACCGTACGGAGGGCTTGGACAAGAGCCACCCGATGCCGCGGCTCGGCCGGCCTGGCGCGGCCTCCACCGCTCGCCGGCCACGTGGCGGCCGGACTCCGGCCAGGCGTAGAGCGCGCCAGGGCCTGTCGGGCGCCCCGGGGAGCTCGTTTGCCCCTTTTGAGTTTTCTCCAAAAATTTGAACTGAACTTTGAAAAGTGTAAAAATAAAAGTTGGAGTTTGAAAGGTGGGACACAACTTTCTTTTTGGGGTGAACCTGAAATTTCAAATTTTTGGAGCTCAAACAACCCAATTTCAAAAAGGTGTTCAGAACTGTATTTTGAATTTTCGAGGGGCTAAACTGCAAACTTTTCAAAAGTTCCAAACAGTGACTAGGCCTTTTTTGTGAGGACAAACAACTTTTATGTTTGGAGATTTTCAAGTTTAGTACAAAATTCGTGAGATTTCAGTTGGGTGTCAAATGGCCTTTGTTTTTGAATTTCAATTTGAATTTTTGATGAATTTTTGAGTCCTACACCATTGTTCCCCCTTTGTACTTGTTTTTTTAAAGGTACTTCCATTACTTTTACATCAGAGATGTCACACTCGACCTTGTCCCTGCGCACGTCGGAGCCCTCGCCAAGCAGTCGCTGGTGCGTGGCGTCCAGGAGGCCTTCACATTGGTGCGCTCCCACTACGACGGGATCTACTTCGACAGGATGGCCGCCGGCTTCCCCAATGAGTTCAACTCGGAGGCCCTGGACACCATGGCTGAGGAACTCAAGGCTCCCGCGGAGCAATTCGCCAATGGCCTGTGTAACACCCTAAAAATGCCCTATTTAAAATTTAGTAATTAATTAGCTTTTTATATTTAAGTGCTCATGTAAAATGCAGGGAAAATAAAATTTTGAATAATTAAAAGCAAATATAGGGTATAGAAACATTATTGTTGCATTCATGCTGGTGCATTTGTTTTTGGTTGTTGAATTCAAATTTGAATTTGAATTTGAATTCAAATGAGTGTTTGAATAAAAGAAAAAACCTTTTCTTTTTCTATCTCTTTTTCCTTCTTCTTTTCAGCCCAGCTCGGCCCTTTCTTTCCTTTCCCGTGGCCCATCTCCTCTCCCCTTTCCTTCTTTTCCCACGGCCCAGCTCAGCCCACCACCGCAGCCGCCAGCCCAGCCGCGCGCGCCCTCTTTCTCCCGCTGTGGCTGACAGCCCGGTCCCACCTGTCGGCGCCATCTTCCTCCGCTCGCTACGGCTGACAGCTCGGGCCCACCCATCAGACCTTCCTTCTTCCTCGCCGCCGTGTCCGAGCAGGACTCCACCGCCGCGCCGTATCCGCGCCGCATCCAGCCTTGGCGCGCACGCCTAGGACTCTCCTCGAGCCCCTATAAAAACCGCCGCCACCCCTCCTCGTGAATCCCCAACCCTAGCCGCCGCTTCCAAGCTTGCCGCGCCACCGCCGCAACCCTAGCTCGAGCACCGTCGTCGTCCCGAGCCCGTCTCGCCGCCGCATTACAGCCAAAGACTAGCCCCAGAGCTCCGCCACAAGGTGTGGAACTCGCCAAGCGCGTTTCCCCTCTTCCTCTCGCTCTCTCGCGCGCGCATGACCTCGCCGGAGTGCCCGCTCCGCCGCCGCGCGTCGCTAGCCCTCACCGTCGCCCAATCCTCGAGTAGAACCCCCAAAACGAGTTCTCCTTTGTTCCCTCTTCCTCTAGGACCTATCGCGGCGAGCTTTGGAGCTCCAGCGCCGGCAACACTCGATTCCGGCTAGTCTCTGGCCGCGCGCCGCCGCGAGCCGCCGTCCCCGGCAAGCCGAGCGCCCCGATCTAATCCCAGCCGCTCGATTCAAATCCGACGGCAAGATTTAAAAGCCGATCTAAACCGAGCCGGTTCACCGTGAACCCGTGAACCGCGGTTCAGGGCCGGTCCACGGCGTGGTTAACCGTGACGTCAGCCGACGTCAGCCCTCAGCCGCTGCTGTGCCTGTTTTGCAAAAGAGCCCCTGTAATATTTGAAAATCAACCCACAGTCCACCTCTATTCAAAAGTATTTACAACCAAGGCCATTTTCTTTTGGTTTAGCCCCTGCTCCTTTGAAAAATAGTGCCCGCCGTCATAGATGGCAGTTTTACCCCGTAGCCCTCGGGTTTTTATATGAAATTATGTTTTAGGTTCCTGGTTTCTTTCAAAAACACCCCTGGAAGCTTAAAACTTTCACCAGCAAGCCCCTAGAGCCCGTTTTAAGCGTAGTTTCTCCGTTTTAACTCCAATTTGAGTGATTTTCGCGCTCATGTGTTCGTAGTAAAGCGTACAGTAACTCTAAAGTCTTCTTTTCATCTTTTGTTTATGTTTGGTATACTGTTCTAATTAAATATCTTGTTTGCATGTATGTGTGGATGCTTGTATGGTGATCGATGTGAGTAGTTGACGAGCCGTTCGAGTTCACCGACGATCCCGTTCCCGAAGAGCAGGTGCAGCAGCAGTTCACTGAGGAAGGCAAGTATAACAAGGACAATCGTTGTTACCTATACACCATTTAATCATATAATTCATATGCATGTGTCTAATACTGTTAAACATTAAGGATGTTCCTAATCTTTACCTTATTTCTTGATTACCCGGGTTTTATGAATTATGGTTAGTCTATGCTACGCACTTCAACCAACATTTTTTTTATGTTAATATTGAATTAATGGTTCACTTCAATGATGACTAAAAGATGCTTTTTAGCAACATGGTTCGGGGAACTAGAGCATGTGCTTCGTGCTTTGTTCTAGTGTCTCTATAAGGTTTGGTCTAGGGAATTAGAGCATGTGCTTTGTTCTAATGTCTCTCCATAAGGTCCGGTTCTTAAAGCGGCAACCCAGGAACCTGTTCGCCGTCGTTGGAACTATAATGACTCTGGTCTTGGATATTTAGCTTGTACGTCTCTAGCTCGCCAGTGGTTACCGAAAGGCGTATGTGGGGACATTGGGTGAGAGTATAGTTTGATCCATCAAGGACGGATTTATCCGTTGGCTATGTCTCGTTAGGCAAAGTCCCGTGATGTAAGCGCCCGATGTACGGCAGCTTCACACGTTGCGATGATTGCGCTCTCGCTCTGGACGCCATTGACCCCCACACGTTGCGCCCTGAGCGTACGTCAATCTCGATGCCTTGGGTTATGCTGCCTATGTTGAACCAAAACGGCTACTGTGCTTGTTAGGGTGTTTTGTGAAAGTCCTTGTAACATAAATTCTTTTGGATTTATGTGACCAGCGGGTAAAGGGCGAAACCTCTGCAGAGTGTTGATCTATCATGATAGCCGTGCTCACGGTTACGAGTGGCCTGGATCCTCTTTCATTAGAAGATGATGTTAGTGGATGATGTTGGTATATTCCGTAATCACTTATACCTTATTAATGGGTTTGTACTTGGGTTGTACTCATTTGTAGTAAATTGGATGGTAATAAAATGAAACAACTAAAAGTGCTAATGCAGTATAACCGTGTTCAGCCTTTTGTTCTTCCATAACCCGTGTTATACTTGTTAAGTAAGATGGTTTACTTACACTTGCAACTATTCAACAAAATCCCGGATGGGTAACAGATGGAGCAGTGAATGATCAGTCGCTTGCTGAGTTTCCGGAGGATCTGCCGTACTTCTAGCTGTGTTCAACCAGTCGGTGTCCCTGTGGACTTGAGGCGCTACCTAGTTAAGACGTTTAATAATATTAAGACTTCTGCTGTGTTATTCGTTTAAGACTATGTCTTGTGTAAACTATTTTATTCGAGCATTGTGTTCTCTATGATTCAATATTTGTAATCTATATGTGTTCTGTGGACATCCTGGGCACACATATGGAAGCATTCGGATTTCTTGGAAATCTGGGTGTTACAGCCTGGCGCCTGCGACCGACGCGGAGGGCAACCCAGTGGACGGCGCCGATCCCGACCAGGCCCTATGAAAACATACTTTTTATTTCTGCTGTTACTGCCGTGCCCTCGCGTAGAGGGACTTAAACTTTGAACTTCAGGGGGGTTCCGCATCGACGGGACTCTCATACTTTGAATATTTGTAATAATTAGTTTACTTCTCTTCTTTTTCGTCGTCTTTTTTAGCCCCGTACGCGTGGGCTTTTGTTTGTTTTTCTTATGGCTATGCCCCTGCCAGCCCCCGAATGGGGTCTGCCTTCCAGTTTCTTCGCAAATTGGTTGGGAGGCGCCACTTGAGACTGCCTTTACGGGGTTAGCTTTGTTTTGTTGGTAATTCTTGATTACCGATTGGGCCTCTGAGCCTTTATACTTTGGCTGTGAGGCGAGCAAGGCAAACCCGATGGTTCTGCCGAGCCCCCGAGCGCTTGAGGTTTGGCTGCAAGGTGGGTAAAGCGAACCCGATGGTTCCACTGAGCCCCCGAGCCCTTGAGATTTGACTGCGAGGCGGGCGAGGTGAACCTGATGGTTCTGCCGAGCCCTCGAGCCCCCGAGCCCTTGAGCTCTGTTGTGAGATGACTTTGGGCGGCTGAATCTTTAAGGCTCCAAGGCCGTCGGGTTCAGATCCGAGCCTCGCACTCCTGGAGGATCTGAGTACCGAGCGGTCTATTAGCCGAATTATTTTCAAGCCTCCGAGCCTCTACGTGAAGTCTCCCTCGCCGCGGTTGGGCGCAGCCCAACGCCTGGCCGTTGACTCCTGCAAAAGGACAGACCCAGTAGGTCCAAAACATAGTTAGTTTCTTTCGTCTGAGCTGCTTTGCTGGAACGCTTCTGTGCATTCCCGGCCTGATTCGTGTCAACAGGGTCCCCCGGCCCGGCTGTGTTCGTTCGGGTACGTTGGCAGGGTCGGCCGTCCGGCTCGGCAACCGAGCGATCCGTAGCCACGGGGGCATAGGCCGTCGCAACGTAGCTGCGCCAGACGTCCATGCCTACCCTTTCAATAGCGCCGGGGTCTATTCATAATCATAGGGCCGGATAACAGTTAGAAAGCTCAAAAGAAACGACAATGAATTTAATCTGAAAAAATAGGAGTGTAGAGGGTTCACTTATCTAGCTGGCTGGAGGCCAGGGGGAGGGCTTCCGTGGCCTCCCCCTTGTCGGGTCTTCCGTCGCACGACGAGGAGTTGACGCAGCACTGTGAGCTTGAGGCTGGTATGAAGACGTTACCACGACCAAGGGCTCGTGGTTACTGTAGCTTCGGAGGTTTTGTGATCGGCGATAGTGCCCCCGGGTACGGGGCTCCATCGGTTGCGCGGCGGCCTCTGCCTCGGGGGCATTACTGCCGAGTGGTTCGCCTGTGGACGAACTGCTTTTAAGTTGTGCAGCTCCTCCCTCCGCCGGCGATGTGGTACTAAAAATGGATACCATTCGCCATCGGAGTCTTCCCATAAAAGGAAAGGACTGGAGCACGTTCAGTCCTAGCCCAACTCTGGTTTCTACCTTTGGGCCTTTCTCCCTGCAAGGGACCTTGCCGAACCTCTCATGCTGACAGGGTGCAGCCGACCCCTCCGTGGGGTCCGGCGGGTTGGGATCATACCCGCTGCCCCCCCTCCACGGGTGGTCATGGGTAGATGCGTCGGAGCTGCTCAATGTTCCAGGCGTTGGAAATGTGGGTTCCATCCGGCATTGCCAGCTTATAAGAACCCGGGTGGAGGACCCGTACTACGGTGTAGGGCCCTTCCCAAGGAGGTGAAAGCTTGGTGAAGCCGCGGCAATCTTGGGCTAGCCTCAAGACCAGGTCGCCCACTTGAAACGCGCGACCACGCACTCGTTGCGCGTGATAACGCCTCAAGCCTTACTGGTACTTGGCCGAGTGCGACACCGCTACTTCCCGAGCTTCCTCCAATTGGTCCGCGGCGTCCTCAAGGTTGGTCGCATTCGCTTCCTCGTCGAAGGCTTGAACCCTTGGGGAGCCATAGTCTATGTCCGTGGGGAGGATCGCCTCAAACCCGTAGACCATGAAGAACGGGGAGAAACTCATGCTGTGGGTCGGAGTCGTCCGTAGACTCCAGAGGACAGAGGGTAGCTCCTCCACCCGCTTGGCGCCGAGCTTGTGAATGCTCTTGACCAGTCGGTTGAATATCCGCGGCTTCAACCCTTGCAGGATCATGCCGTTGGCGCGCTCGACCTGCCCATTTGTGTGCGAGTGAGCGACTACCGCCCATGCCACCTCGATCCCGTAGTTGTCGCAGAAGCGGGTGAACTTCTTCCCCGTGAACTGAGTTCCGTTGTCTGTGATAATGGTGTTTGGAACACCGAACCGGCACAGGATGTCACGGAAGAAGCGGACGGCTTGCTCTGACGTGATCTCTGTTAAAGGGCGCGCTTCAATCCACTTCGTGAATTTGTCAACGGTGACAAACATGCGGGTGAAACCCCCGGGCGCTCTTGGTAGTGACCCAGCCAAGTCCAACCCCCAGACCGCGAATGACCAAGTGATGGGTATGGTTTGAAGCGCCTGGGCTGGTAAATGTGTCTTCTTGGCGTAGAATTGGTAGCCTTCGCACGTTCGCACGATTCGCTCGGCATCTGCGACGGCTGTGGGCCAGTAGAATCCTTGCCTGAAGGCCGACCCTACCAATGACCGGGGCGCCGCATGGTGGCCGCACACCCCACCGTGGATGTCCCTCAGCAGCGATCTCCCTTCTTCGTTGAGGATACAGCACTGAAGAACACCATTGTGGCCCCGGCGGTACAGGTTGCCCTCAATTATCCTATAGGACTTGGCCCTTCGGACGAGGCGTCGGGCTTCTGTTTGTCTAGCTGGGAGGGCCCCATCGACGAGCCAGCTTAAGAACGGTCTGCGCCAATCCCTCTCTGGCTCAGGTGGGTCTTCCAAAGGCTGCTCTTCCTCGAGGTCTGGTCCTTCGTCAGGGTCGGACACGATGGCCGCCACTACCCTCATCTGGTCGGGTCTTCCCTCGGGGCCGAGCAACTGCTCAGGGTTCGGCCCCAAGGAAGGTGCCCCATCGTTGAAGTTTACTGACGGCTGGTGCTGGTCGTCAACGAACACGCCCGGCGGGACTGGCTGTCATCAGGATGCAAGCTTGGCTAGCTCATCGGCCGCCTTGTTGTACTCCCGCCGGAGGTGGACAAAGCCCAAGTCTTTGAACTTTTCTTGCGCTCTGCGCGCCACTTCACAGTAGACCGCTAGCTTCGGATTGTAGCACTTGACGTCGCCGTTGACATGATCAACCATGAGCTGAGAGTCACCGCAAGCCTCCAGCCTGTGGATGCCTAGCTCCTTGGCTATTCGCAGCCCGGCAAGCAGAGCTTCGTACTCCGCCTTGTTGTTCGACACGGGGAAGTGTAGCCGTATGGCATAACGCATCATCACCCCCATAGGAGAGATTAAGATGACCCCCACCCCTCACCCGGTTCGATTCTGAGCTCCATCAAAGTGAAGGACCCAGTATTCAAGGTCAGCCGGGGCTGGGGGAGCTGTGTCTCTGTCCATTTCAGCAACAAAGTCCGCAAGGACCTGAGACTTGATTGCTGACCTTGGCACGTAAGAGATGTCATAGCCCATGAGCTCGAGGGACCACTTGGAGATTCTCCCCGTCGCCTCCCTGTTGTTGATCACCTCTCCTAACGCGTGCTCTGTGACGACGGTGACACGATGGGCGTCGAAGTAGTGTCTAAGCTTGCGCTTGGCGATGAGGATGGCGTAGATCATCTTCTGGATGTGCAGATAGCGCGTCTTCGACTCGGTCAACACCTCGCTGATGTAATAGACCGGGTGCTGTATCTTTAGGGCGTGCCCTTCCTCCTCGCGCTCCACCACGAGAACAACGCTTACCACCTGAGTGGTCACCGCCATGTATAGGAGCAGGTGTTCCCCCTCGCGTGGGGGCACCTAGACAGGTGGCTTGGTCAGCGTGTGCTTGAGCTGGTCGAGTGCCTGCTGGGCCTCCACGCTCCACTCGAAGCGCCCGTCCCTCTTCAGGAGCTTGTAGAGAGGAAGCCCCCGCTCACCCAAGCGCGCTACGAACCGTCCTAGCACGGCGAGGCAACCCATCAGCTTTTGGACGTCCTTGACGGAGCTGAGCGGCCCCATGTTGGTGATGGCTGCAATCTTCTCGGGGTTCGCCTTGATGCCCCTGGCGGAGACGACGAATCCCAGGAGGAGGCCCTTTGAGACCCCGAACACGCATTTCACTGGATTGAGTTTTACTGTGACATCTCTGATGTAAAAATGAAGAAAACACCTTTGAAACCGATTAAAGATGGAAAAAGTGATGATGGAATTCAATAATTCATCAAAATTCAAACTTAAATTCAAAAACAAGGGTCTTTTGACACCCAACTGAAAACTCATGAATTTTGTACTAAACTTGAAACTCTCCAAAAATAAAAGTTGTTTTTCATCACAAATAAGGCCTAGTTGAAAATTTTGCAGTTTAGCCCCTCAAAAACTCGAAAAACTGATCTGAACACCTTTTTGAATATGGGTTGTTTGAGCTCGAAAAATTTGAAATTTCAGGTTCACCCCAAAAAGAAAGTTGTGTCCCACCTCTCAAACTCCAACTTTCATTTTTACACTTTTTCATGTTCAGTTCAAATTTTTGGAGAAAATTCAAAGGGGGCAAAGGAGCTCCACAGAGCTGCCAGCTCGGCCCTGGCGCGCTCTGCGCCTGGCCGGAATTCGGCCGCCACGTGGCCGGCGAGCGGCGGAGGCCGCGCCGAGCTGGCCAAGCCACGGCGTCGGGTGGCGCTTGTCCTCAGGCGTTTGTCCAGCCCTTCCCGAGCCTTCACATCGCCGTCGACAGGCCGCCTTGCCTCGCGCCGCGCGAGCGCCATCATGGCGAGCTCGCTCGGCCACTGGCCGCAGCCGCGCGCACCGCGCTGCGCCGTCCCGCAGGCCGCGATTCCGTCTCGCTCCGCGCCAAGAAGCCCTGTAGAGGATCCCCTAGCGTCACGCAAGGATCCCCCTCGCCCAATCGAGCCGTTCGCGCGCTGCCCGAGCTCGGACCGCACTCATGCCGGTCTGCTCACGCTGAGCCGTGCGTACGCACGCTCCCGAGGCATCACGACCCCTCTCTAGCGTGCCCAAGCACTCCACCGAGCCACTCACACTCTCCCCTAGCTCGCGCACTTCACCAGTTCGCTCCCTCGCGCCTCGCTCCGTCGTCTTCAACCTCGCGCCGCGCGGACCGAGCCGAGCTTCGAAGCAAAATTCGCCCTACACTCTCCACCATTCCCAAATTCCTTGCGCACGGAGCTAGACCCCTTCACTAGCTTCCTTTTCCCCCACTTCTCACAAGCTCTCCCCAACTCTCTGGCGAGAAATCGAGATTTCCCCCAAATCTCCGTTTTTCGGCCGCCGGAGTACCCTCACGCTGAGACCCTACGCCGAGCCATCCCCGAGGTCAACCGAGCACGCCAACAGCTTCCCCGAGTTCCACTGGTGCTCTAGGACCCCTCCAACCCCGACGAGACCCACTACCCTTGCCGGAATCGAGCTCGCGGCGGCCGCACCACCACCGCACGTCGCCGGCGAACTCCGAGCTTCCCCCGGCCTCCGAACCGCCACCAATCGACTCGTGGTGAGCCCCTGGTTCTTTTCCCCCACTTCCCCGACCCTTGCTCGCCGTCGTTTGGCCGGCGCAACTCCGGCGACGAGCCGAGGGCATATGTTCATCGTCTTCGTTTTTCCAGGGTTCCCAGTGTAAAAGTCAGGGACCTGTTCGCGAAGTTTTAAAAGTTCTAGGGTCTCCAGCGTAAAAAGATTCTTAAACCTAGATCTATTTTTCCCAAATCTTGTAAAATCCACTAAAAATCGTACAAAAATGAGAAAAATGCACAAAAATACTCCCTGGACTCGCGAGATTGTAAGCTCCAATCTCATTTAAGCATGTATATAATTTTGGTGAACAGTTTTTGAATTAAAATTCAAACTGTAAATTTAGCAACTTGCTCACCATTTCAAATCCAGAGCTCCGCTAGGGCTGAGCTTTGGATATGTTGTTTGCAGTGACTTTGGACACCTTGTGTCCAAAGGGGACCTAAAAATATGGACTGTAGCTTCAGTTATGAATTAATTTATGGTTTCTGTCTTTTTGCAGTCCAGAAATTGTTAAAAATAATCCATGCGGCGAAAAATCACCATTTTTCTCCAGAGGCCTAAAAACTTGTTAGCACATCTGTTAAAAATGCAAAACTTAATTTTTGCTCTGTTTAAACTAGCAAATAAATAGATATGTGTTTTCGGGTAGGAATTTATTGAGGACTGCCCAAGGGTTATTTTGAGCCACCACTTGGCCAGAGCCCTCCTTGCACTTATGACTAGCTCTGGTAGGAAAGCTTCCTTATTTGGATGTATTTTCGATTTTATATGAATTTATTTCATTTCTACAGGCAGCAGTTTGAACTATTTTTAATAAATTCTGTGTAGCTCAGATTTAGCTAAATTTTGGAGTGAGCCTAACTCTTATTCTCCAGTAGCTGTCATAAAGCTTATAGATAAAAAGGATGAACAGAAACCGAGAAACAAAAATGAGAAGAAATTAAGGTGGAAATTGAGTTATATAAAAGAATAGAGCTTTTTGATAATTAATTAAAATAAAACATGGAAAGGTTTAAAATTCCAGAACAGCACCCTATCTTCAAAATAATAAATGGAAATTCTTTTATATATGTACACAATCACCATCAAAGATGCGTAAAAATTTTCCACGCCCCTCCTCTAATTTTATGAAGAAGAGAGTAGTACTTTAGCGTGTCTAGGTGAATATGGCTTTCAAGGCCTTAGTTTTGGAATCACTATGCAGCCACTATAAAGTTATGCATCTCATGTAGAAGGCGCTATTCCAGACGGCACCTACCATCTCATCCCCGCCGACGGTGAAGGCACCCCGGAGAACGGTGCCGGCGAAGGAACGAACGACCCGGAGGCTAACCCCCAGCTAGAGCAAGAAGGCAAGCCCCGGAGCATAACCTAACCTTTAAAAGTTTATGCATCTATGAATTCTCTATGCTTGTGCATTTACGTTTCAAGGAGTTTATTGAATACCTTAGCTGCACATTTCTAGTACCTATGACTTGCAACACTAGTATGAAAGGATTGATAGGGCATTGCTTTAGGTCCGTTACAAGTCGAGTGATTTCCTGTCACTCGCGAGAAATAGGAGTTGCTTGTCTTTACTTATGTTGGAATCATAAGGATTGACGGGCGGGATGGTAGATGTAGATCTCCCGTCCGTGTATGATAATGGATTTAAGGTCGAAACGTGTGGTTGAGTGTGTCAAGTTTTTGAACGTACCACATGCATGCCGATATATGGGAATCGGTAAGCCCGGTACCAGATTGAAGCAGCTAGGGCCGATAGCCATCTCTCCTTGGAAACTTTGTTTCCCCTGCCGTACACTTGTGGATATATGCGTGAGACTGTGAGTGAAGCAGTAAACCTCTATCCTAAGGAAGGTGGATTCGGATCCGAATTGTGGATCGATGGGAAAGGTTGGGAAGTGCTTGTACCTTTTATAGCAAGCATTAGCCGTGTGTGTTGGGTTTTCCCTGGCCAGGTAGCAAAATTCGGTTTGAACTGTCCGCTTCTCGCGGTTAATGAGACAGCTTGACCGCCTTGCTGCATTGAGTAACAAGTGGAACTATGAGATTGATGAACTTGTTGTATGAATTAAATTGTATTGCACCACTTGTATGATTAGACAGGATGCTAATCTAGAATGGTTAAATCTACTGGAATATGATGCTAAAACTTTGAAAGCAAGGATCTACTTTTAGTTGCTTTTTGGCAAACAAACCCACCAGCCAAAAGCCTCTCATGTCTAGATGTCGGTGATGTAGTTTTCACCCAACGGGTAAGCCTTGCTGAGTATTAGTATACTCAGCCTTGCTTGGCTTTTATTTACAGGTACAATGTTGGATGTGGCAGTCGATGCCCTTACTTGGCCAACCCAGGTTCCCCCTGGATGGCACATCGAGTGGGTTCCGTCCTCTGCCGAGGAACGGGAGGAGTAGCACCGTGCCAGGCTTCATCATGGTGTTACGTTGTATCGTCGTTAGTTTATCTTTCCGCTGCAATGAACTATTTATTTCTGCTGCTTGAACTTGATACTCTGATTTAAATTACGAACTTGGTTTGTAATAACTTGAGATACCATTTATGTATGTTAAATTGTGGAATGTTGTAATCTTTGGAACTCACCTTCGTGTGGACGTGCTGTTGTTTCGATCGAGAAAAGTACGTGGTTAAATCGGGTTTAATCCGACGGCGCTCCAGCTTATTCCGGATTAAGTGCCTGACTACTTGATTAGTGGTCCCGAGGTACTTATCTTGGAATAATTTCGGAGTGGTCCGCCACAACTGGCATCAGAGCCGAAACAGCGCACCGGAGAGAGCAACAAGCCTTAAATAAACATTTTGAAATAAAATTTGCCAACTCGTACTTCCACCGCGCCTTGCGAAGGAAGGTTATTCTTAGGACCGCTAAGGATGTTACCTAGAGCGTGAAGCCTATGTGGGTTAAGGGATCACGATATGATAGGTGGCAAATAATATATTATACTGACTTCCAGCACATTTCACTTTGTCATTTATTTTACGCAATGGTGGGCGCAAGGTACGGCGATTGCTGTAACGTACCACGGCACTATATGAAAATATAGTGGCGGCACATAGTCAATACGCTGTGATGGCGTATGAAAATAGAATAGCATGGTGGGCGCAAGGTACGGCGATTGCTGTAGCGTACCACGGCATCATATGCAAATATGATGGCGGCACAAAGTCAATACTCTATCTCATGAGCGTATGAAATTGTCAACATGTTGCCTTGGTGACATATGAACATTGCCCGTTCAATGTTAAACGTTCGGGTGCCACCTCTATAGTGGGTGGTAATGAATGGAGACGCTTTCGTGAGTGCTGGCACGAAAGGTTGATTATATATGCTCTGGAATGGAATTTTCTGCAGGTACACTAACCACGATTCCGTATGTCGAAACGGTTAGAAAAGTTCGGCTAGATAATATAGGGAGAGACGGATATTGCCTAGCCACCGGCACTAACTTCATAGGCCAAAAGTTTATTGGCATGTGTGTTGGTGAGAACGAATAGGCCGCTCATGCATTGCATTTCACTGAAATAATATTGAACCTTAATACGTGACCAATCGAAACCGCCGTTGAAATTCAAATCACAACCCCAAAAATTCTGCTGAAACCAGTCTGTTTGCACCAACGTTTCGAAACTGAAAACCTTGTCAAATGAGAAAGTGTTCAACATGAAAGTTGTCATAAATGTTATGAAGTTTATGCTGTAGAAATTTCAACGAAAATGGTTCAGTAGAACTGGAGTTATGTTTAAAATGGTAACCCCCTGTCTGCTGGAAATTTCTGTGAACAGTGAGATAAAAATTGAATTTTTACAACATTGTAATGACAGTTTCTGCTCAAACCTCCGACATGAAACTTGTTTGGAATTACATAAACAATGTCCTGGCCAAATTTGGGAATTTTTGAGCTTGTATAATTCGAGTTTTATAATTTTTACTACACTGTCCAGAATCTGTTTTGTTTTCCTGGGCGCTAACCGGTTCTCACCCATGCCCTTTTCTTTTTGGTTCAGAATGGACGCTCACGCTGACTTGGCCAGCTACCCCAACGATGTTTCCTTTTCAGACTGCCTAGGATGGGAAGGCTTCCCTAGCATTCTGTGGTCAGTCTTGCAGGCGCTCGATTACCCTACCCCGCCACAATATGAGAGGACCCTCATCCGAGACCGTGGTGTGACCCGATATCGTGTGCGTTTGGTGGTATATCACCATCCACCATGCCCTAGCTCCCCCACTTGGAGTGTGGAAGTTCATGGACACCACATGGAGACGACTTGTGAGCTAGCTGCCTTGAATGGCATTAGTTCTTTTTATGCTCAGAACCAGGAATTGGTGGAGCACCAGTTGCTTGGGTTGTTTCCACCGACTCAGCCGGATGATCCCCATTGGATGAGACGCTATCTTAGCTCCCCTTTGAGGATGGCGGAAAATCCCGTCGCTGCAGCTTCACTGATGATGAGGTGGATTCGAGCTTACCACCGTTTGCAGGCACTTCTAGGATGGTCGCAGAGCGAGATGCTCAACCTTGCTATGGACATGTCCGCCCGTGCCCGTGACATTGGGGTTGAGAGGACCTCATTGTCCATTGAGGTGAGCACAAGAGACGCCATGATTGCTGATTTGGAGAGGTAATTGAATGACCTCCACATCGCGCACAACAATGTCCAAAATGAGCTAGCCCAAACAAGAGAAGAACTTGAGGAGGTACATGGTACTTTGGAGCAAGCTAATGCTATGTTAGCCGCCCATGATGCTCAGCACCTTCTTGAGCAAGAAGGAGAGCAAGGGGAAGGAGAGGCCCCCGATTCCGACATGGATACCGAGGATGACATGTGACATCTCTGATGTCAAAAGAATTAAAAAGTGCAATTAAAATCAATGCAACAGGGAATTGGGTTGAAATTCAAAAATTCGTCAAAAATTCAATTATAATTCAAAAACAAGGGTTGTTTGGCACCCAACTGAAATCTAAAAATCTCGGACCAAAAAGAGTAGTTGTCATCACCAACAGCCCTTCGCGACAACCTCGCCACGGCGTTCGTTCCGCTCGATGACCCTCGAGCGGGGATGTCCGTCACGATCGAGCTTAGCCCGGATGTCCGTCACGATCGAGCTTAGCCCGGATGTCCGTCACGATCGAGCTTAGCCCGGATGTCCGTCACGATCGAGCTTAGCCGTATATCCGTCCCGATCGAGCTATGTCCGTGACGATCGAGCCTAGCCAGTAGTTTCCGTCACGCTCGAGGCTCCATAGCCAAGCTCGAGGGGGCACTTACCCTCGAGCGACGTTCCGTCACGCTCGAGGCTCCGCAGCCAAGCTCGAGGACTTACCCTCGAGCGACGTTTCGGCACGCTCGAGGCTTCGCAGCCAAGCTCGAGGGGGGCACTCACCCTCGAGTGGCGTTTCCGACCATTCGAGGCTCGGCAAGCTCGAGCTCGCGGTTCAAGCTCGAAGCGCCGTAGCGCCTGGTCGAAGTGCCTGGTCCAAGCTCGAAAGTTGTGTCCCACACCTCAGACCCCAACTTTTACTTTTACCCGTTTCGAAGTTCAGTTCGAATTTTTGGAGAAAATTCGAATTGGAAATCGGAGCTCCACGGGCATGCTACAGTGCCCCTGGCGCGCGCTGCGCTGGCCGGAGCTCGGCCGCCACGTGGCCGGCGAGCGGCGCAGGTGGCGCTGAGGTGGCCAAGCCGCGGCGGACGCTGGCGCTTGTCGCCTAGCTCTTGTCCGGCCACTCCCGAGCCATCACTTCGCCGCTGTCGCCTCGCCTCGCCTCGCGCCGCGGAGCGCCATCATACGGTCGCACGCCGCCGTGGCCGCACGCGCGCTCGCGCCGCGCCGAGCGCACTGCAGGCGGTAGAGTCCATTCGCGTCGCGACAAAGCCTCTGCTGAGGATCTCCACTTCATCACGCGATGATCTTTGACGCCCAACCGCGCGTGTGCGCTCTGTTCGAGCTCGCGCGCCATCAATGGCGACCGCGACAGCCACCCACGCGCTCGCACGCTCCCGAGGCCGCACAGTGCCTCCCTTGCGTGCTCAATCACTCCACCGCGCACTCACACCCCTCCTCTCACTTGCTCACTTGGCCATTTCCACTTCCCCGCGCTCGCTCGGTCTTCTTCTTCCTCGCGCCGCGCGAACCGAGCCGAGCTTCTCCGAGAAACTCACCCTCCACACTCCACCATTCCCAAGTTCGTCCCGCACGGAGCTAGT
The DNA here is from genome assembly GCA_015342445.1 of Digitaria exilis. Lineage (NCBI taxonomy): Eukaryota > Viridiplantae > Streptophyta > Magnoliopsida > Poales > Poaceae > Digitaria > Digitaria exilis. The sequence goes on from JACEFO010002511.1 coordinate 62,532, forward strand.
CCACTCCACCAGCTCCAAAACCCCCAACTTTCCCCAAGACATTGACCCTTCTCCGGCGAGAATTCGTGAATTCCCCCAAATCGCGATTTTCGGCCGCCGGAGCACCCGCACGTCGAGCCCCTACTCCGAGCCGTCCCCGAGGTCAACCGAGCACGCCATTGGCATCCTCGAGCTCCACTGGTGCTCTAGGACCCCTCGAACCTCGGCGAACGACCCCGAGCTCACCGGCGTAGAAGCCGCGGCGGCCGTGCCGCCACCACCTCGTCGCCGGCGAAACTCCGACCACCCCCGGCCTCCAAACCGTCCCCAAACGACTTGTGGTGAGCCCAGGAAGCTTTTCCTCCACTTCCCCGAGCCTAGTTCGCCGCCGTTTGGCCGGCGCAACTCCGGCGAGAGCCGAGGGCCTTTCTTCATCGTCTTCGTTTGTGTAGGGGTCTCTGCGCAAAAGTTCAGGGACTCGTTCTTGAAGTTTTGAAAGTTCTAGGGTTCTCGGTGAAAATAGATTCTTAACCCTAGATTTGATTTTCCCGAAACTTGTAAAATCGATTAAAAATCATACAAAAATCGGAAAAATGCACAAAAATACTCCCTGGATTCGTGAGAGTCTAAATTACAATCTCTATTAGACATGTTTGTACTTTTGACGAACTGTTTTTGAATTAAAATTCAAACAAGGAAAATCTAAAGTTATGCACCATTTCCAATCCAGAGCTGCGCTAGGGTTGAGCTTTGGATATGTTGTGTATAGTGGCTTTGGACAGCTTGTGTCCAAAGGGGACGTAAAAATATGAACTATAGCTCCTGTTATGAATTAAAATAGGTTTTCTGTCTTTTTGCAGTGCAGAAATCATTAAAAATAATTTGTATAGTGAAAAATCACCATTTTGCTCCTGGAGACTTAAAACTTGTTAGCACACATGTTAAAAATGAAAAACTGAATTTTTTTTTGCTCTGTTTAGGATGGCAAATAATTAAATATGGTTTTTGGTTAGAAAATCATTGAGGATCACCCAAGGGTTATTTTGAGCCATCACTTGGCCAGAGCCCTCCTCATGCTGATGCTTAGCTTTGGTAGGAAGATCTCCTGAAATGGGTGAATTTTCGATTTTATATGAATTAAATTCAATTCTGCTGGCAGCAACTTGTTATATTTTTAATAAATTATGTGTAGCTCAAAATTAGCTAAATTTTGGAGTGAGCTTAACTCTTATACTCCAGTAGCTGTCATAAAGTTTATAGATAAAAATGATGAGCAGAAAAGGAGAAACAAAAATGCGAAGCAATCTAGATGGAAATCGATTTATATAAAAGAATAAACCTTTTTGTAGTTAGTTAGAATAAAATAAATGGAATCTGAAATTCCAGAACAGCCACCCTAAGTTATGCATCTCATGTAGAAGGCGCCATCCCGGACGGCAACTACCACCTCATTCCCGCAGACGAGGAAGAAGTCCCGGAGGAAGGTGCCGGTGCAGGATCGACCAACCCGGAGGCTAACCCCCAGTCCGAGCAAGAAGGCAAGCCCCGGAGCATAACCTAACTTTACCAAATTATGCACTTTGAATTCTCTATGTTTGTGCATTTACGTTCAAGGAGTTGATTGAATACCTTAGCTGCACATTTCCTAGTACCTATGACTTGCAATACTAGTATGAAAGGGATCGATAGTGCATGGCTATAGGTCCGTTACAAGTCGAGTGATTTCCTGTCACTCGCGAGACATAGGAATTGCTTGTCTTTACTTATGTTGGAATCATAAGGATTGACGGGCGGGATGATAGATGTAGATCTCCCGTCCGTGTATGATAATTGATTAAGGTCGAAATGTGTGGTTGAGTGTGTCAAGTTTTTGAATGTACCACATGCATGCCGATGTATGGGGATCGGTAAGCCCGGTACCAGATTGAAGCAGCTAGGGCCGATAGCCATCTCTCCTTGGAAACTTTGTTTTCCCCTGCCGTACACTTGTGGATATATGCGTGAGACTGTGAGTGAAGCAGTAAACCTTTATCCTAAGGAAATGGACCCGGTTCCGAATTGTGGATCGATGGGAAAGGTTGGGAAATGCTTGTACCTTTTATAGCAAGCAGAGTATCCGTGTGTGTTGGGTTTCCCCTGGCCAGGTAGCAGAAATTCAGTTCGAACTGTCCGCTTCTCGCGGTTAATGAGACTGCTTGACTGCCCTGCTACATTGAGTAACAAGTGGAACTATGAGAATGATGAACTTGTTGTATGAAATAAATTGTACTGCACCACTTGTATGATTAGACAGGATGCTAATCTAGAATGGTTAAATCTACTAGAATATGATGCTAAAACTTGAAAGCAAGGACCTACTCTTAGTTGCTTTTTGGCAAACAAACCCACCAGCCAAAAGCCTCTCATGGTCTAGATGTCGGTGATGTAGTTTTCACCCGACGGGTAAGCCTTGCTGAGTATTAGTATACTCAGCCTTGCTTGTGGCATTAATTTACAGGTACACCGTTGGATGTCGATGCTTTGTCTTGGCCTACCCAGGTTCCACCTGGCTGGCACATCGAATGGGTTCCGTCCTCTGCCGAGGATCAGGAGGAGTAGCACCGTGGCAGGCTTCAGCATGGTGTTATTTGTGTCGTCGTTAGTTTATTTACTTCCGCTGCAAAGAAACTTTTATTTCCGCTGCAAGACTTGTACTCTGATTTAAATTTGAACCTGGTTTGTAATAACTTGTAATATCTATGTGTGTAAGTTAATTTGTGGAATGTTGTAATCTCTGGAACTCACCTTCGTGTGGGCGTGCTGTTGTTTCGATCGAGAAAAGTACGTGGTTTAATCGGGTTTAATCCGACGCGCTCCAGCTTATTCCGGATTAAGTGCCTGACTACGTGATTAGTGGTCCCTAGGTACTTAACTTGGAATAATTTTGGAGTGGTCCGCCACAGCTGGCATCAGAGCCGAAACAGCGCACCAGAGAGACCAACAAACCTTAAATAAATATTTTTGGAATAAAATTTGCCAACTCGTACTTCCGCCGTGCTTTTCGGTGGAAGGTTGTTGTTAGGACCGCTAAGGATGTTACCTAGAGCGTGAAGCCTATGTGGGTTAAGGGATCACGATATGATAGGTGGCAAATAGTATATTATACTGACTTCCAGCACATTTCATTCTGTCATTTACTTTCCGCAATGGTGGGCGCAAGGTACGGCGATTGCTGTAACGTACCACGGCACTATATGAAAATATAGTGGCGGCACATAGTCAATACGCTGTGATGGCGTATGAAACTAGAATAGGATGGTGGGCGCAAGGTACGGCGATTGCTGTAGCGTACCACGGCATCATATGCAAATATGATGGCGGCACAAAGTCAATACGCTATTCCAATAGCGTATGAAACTGTCAATATGTTGCCTTGGTGACATATGAACATTGCCCGTTCAATGTTAAACGATCGGGTGCCACCTCTATAGTGGGTGGTAATGAATGGAGACGCTTTCGTGAGTGCTGGCACGAAAGGTTGATTATAAATGCTCTGGAATGGAATTTTCTGCAGGTACCCTAACCGCGATTCCGTATGTTGAGACGGTTAGAAAAGTTCGGCTAGATAATATAGGGAGAGACGGATATTGCCTAGCCACCGGCACTAACTTCGTAAGCCAAAAGTTATTGGCATGTGTGTTGGTGAGAACGAATAGGCCGCTCATGCATTGCATTCTCACTGAATTAATATCAATTTTAACCCTTGGCCAAATCAAACCGCCGTCAAAGAAATTGAAATTTACAACCCAAAAATGCTGCTGAGAACAGTCTGTTTGCAACCTTAAATCGAAACTGAAAACGTTGCCAAATGAAAAAGTGTTCAACATGAAAGTTGTCATAAATATTATGAAGTAAATGCCGGAGAAATGTCAACGAAAATGGTTCAGTAAAATTGGAGTTATGCTAAAAATGGTAACCCCCTGTCTGCTGGAAATTTCTGGGGACAGTGAGATAAAAATTGAATTTTTACACCATCTTAACGACAGTTTCTGCTCAAACCTCCAACATGAAACTTGTTAGGAATTATTTAAACAATGTTCTGGCCAAATTTGGGAATTTTTGAGCTTGTAGATTTCGAGTTTTGTAATTTTTACCACCCTGCACAGAATCTGTTTTTGCTCTTTGGCACTAACCGGTTCTCACCCTTGCCCCTTTTCCTTTTGGTTCAGATGGACACCCTCGCTGACCTGGCTAGCCACCCCAACGACGTGTCTTTCTCTGATTGCTTGGGATGGGAAGGCTTCCCTAGCATCTTGTGGTCGGTTCTACAGGCACTTGGCTACCCTACACCGCCACAATATGAGAGAATCCTCATCCGAGACCGTGGTGTGACTCGTTCCCGTGTGCGTTTGGTGGTACACCGTCACCCGCCGTGTCCTAGTTCCCCCACCTGGACGGTGGAAGTTCATGGACACCACATGGAGACGACTTGTGAGCTAGCTGCCTTGAATGGCATCAGTTCTTTTTGTGCTCAGAACCAGAGCTTGGTAGAGCACCAGTTGCTTGGGCTGTTTCCACCAACTCAGCCGGATGATCCCCACTGGATGAGGCGCTACCTTAGCTCTCCTTTGAGGATGGCGGAGAACCCCGTCGCAGCAGCCGCTTTGATGATGAGGTGGATACGGGCGTATCACCGTTTGCAGGCACTTCTTGGACGGTCGCAGAGCGAGATGCTCAACATTGCTATGGACATGTCCGCTCGCGCCCGTGACATAGGGGTTGAGAGGACCTCTTTGTCCATTGAGGTGACCACTAGAGATGCCATGATTTCTGACTTGGAGAGGCAATTGAATGACCTCCAGATTGCACACAACAACACCCAGAATGAGTTAGCACAAACTAGAGATGAGCTCGAGGAGGTACATGGTACCTTGGAGCATGCGAATGCTATGCTTGCCGCCCATGACGCTCAGCACCTTCTTGAGCAAGAAGGAGGGAATAGTGAAGGAGAGGCCCCCGATTCCGACATGGACACCGAGGATAACATGCCGTCCCTTCCAGCTCCACCTTCACCTATGGGCAGCGAGGCTACCGCTAACAATTTGGATGATTTTTAGAGTGGTAGTAGCAAGTTTACTCCTCCGCTAGGCCTAGATTTTGGCTTCATGGTGTAATAGGCTAGATGGAGTTGAGCTCCTCCTATTTGGTGGCAATGTAAATTAATGGTGTGGTTGTGGTGTAAAACTTGATGAAGTGTAATAGCTGTGTTGAAAACATTCTGCAGCTAACCTTGTTTTAATTATTGATGGGTTTTTCAATCCTTTATGGGCTGTGATGTGAACTACAAAGTTGTTTGGAATTTGTCAAACAAAATGATCACCAAATTGCAACCCCATTGGTTAAGCGAAATAAAAATGGCAACCAAAACACTATAGCTCGGCCTGCTGAAAAACAGCAAATGCAGAGAGCTAAAGATTGAATTTTTCGGCTTAGTTCCAGTCCGAATTTGATTCCGAGCCCAACATGAAAGTTGTAGAGCATAAAATTTCCGAGCTACTGACCGAATGGGAGCATTTGACTTGTTTCCTGTTGGGAGATATGATTTTTCTCCCGAACTGCGTGCTGATTTGTCATTCTGCGCAGTACACTTAATATGTTGTCACATTTTATCTTGTCATTCATTATGCAAGCTTATGAAATGTGGCTAATATAAGTCCCTACTGCAGATGGCAATCACCCGCAGCGGTCACGACGCTCGTGGCTCCAACGCTAACCAGCAAGGGCCAGAGGGGCAGCAACAGCCACCGCCACCTCCTCCACCGCAGCAACCTCCGACGTGGCAGCAGCTGTATGCCACGCAAACGGAGATTCTCCGGAACCTGCAGCATCAGCAGCAGATGATGCAGCAGCAGATGCTTCAGCAGGGAGGTCAACGGGCCCCTCAGCCTCAGGTGGCCCCATACGAGGATTTTCTGGCAACGCACCCGCCGATCTTCTCTCGTGCTGATGAGCCTTTGGAGGCCGACACCTGGATTTGAGCCATCGAGTCCAAGTTCACCATTTTGGCAACGCCTTGCACCTCCAACCGCAAGGTCGTGTTCGCGACGCAGCAGCTCCGCGGCCCAGCTCTCCTTTGGTGGGAGAACTACCTGGCCCTGCAGCAGGAGGGTCATGTAGTTGAGTGGGATGAGTTCAAAGCTGCATTCAAAGCTCATCACATTCCGGCCGGTCTAGTAGAGCGAAAGCTGAATGAGTTTTTGGCGCTGACCCAGGGTACCCGCACAGTGCTCCAGTACTCCCAGGCCTTCAATGGTCTGTGCCCTTATGCGGGTCATCACGCCGACTCCGACGAGAAGAAGCTAGAGAGGTTCCGACGTGGCCTTAACACCAAGTTGAAGGCACAGTTGGCCACCACCCGTGCTGCCACGTACGGCGATCTCGTGAACCTTGCCATCACCCAGGAAGACGCCAATGTGGTGCACAAGGCGGAGAAGAAGAGGAAGACTCCCGCTGGACCGTCGAGCGCGCAGCCGCAGAGGTTCCGCTTGGTTCCCCCGGCTGCACCGCAGGGACAGTCCAGGGCACCTCAGGGAGGTGGATGGGTTGCTAGGCCGCCACAGCCTAACGCGCCTCGTTTCCCTCCACCGCCGCAGCAGCAGCAAGCACCAAGGCAAAATGCACAGCAGCCAGCTCGCCCTGGAGCCGGCTATCAGTGCTTCAAGTGTGGAAGTAAAGATCATTTTATCAAGGATTGTCCGCAGAACAAGCAGCAAAATCAGCGCCCGGGAAATCAGCAAGGCAAGGGCAAGCAGCAGCAGCGTGTGCAAGTTCGGCAAGGACGGCTCAACTACACCACCTTGGCCGACTTACCCGAGGGAGCCCCAGACATGACTGGTACTTTCCCTATCTGCACTCAACCTGCTGTGATATTGTTTGATTCCGGGGCAACACATAGTTTTATAAGCACAAGGTTTCATGTGAAATGCGGATTAAAATCTTACCATACCAAATCATCTTATGTGATATCAACTGCGGGAGGTAAACTTTCATCCAACCAAGTCACCCGAAAAGTTCCAATCAGGTTGGGAAGTAAAACCTTTCCTACTGATTTGATTCTGCTTGGTATGGAAGGAATTGACATTGTGTTAGGAGCCAATTGGATGACTCAACACAAGGTTGTCCTAGATGTTGCGGAACGAGTTGTTGAGATAAACTCGCCTACGCATGGCCCGAGTGTGCTATATCTGCCACAACGGACTCGCGTCGATGCGTGTGCTTATGCAATGGTAGAAACCCAACTAAAGGACATTCCGGTGGTATGTGAGTATGCCGATGTATTTCCGGATGACTTACCTGGGATGCCGCCGGATAGAGACATTGAATTCGTGATTGAACTTCAACCTGGCACAGCACCTATATCAAAGAGACCATATAGAATGCCGCCCAATGAATTGGCTGAATTAAAAATTCAACTCCAAGAATTGCTAGATAAAGGTTTCATTCGTCCAAGTGTATCACCCTGGGGATGTCCCGCTATCTTTGTGAAGAAGAAGGACCATTCCTTGAGGTTGTGTATTGATTACCGGCCTCTCAATGCGGTAACTATTAAGAACAAGTACCCACTCCCCCGTATTGACATCTTGTTCGACCAACTAGCTGGCGCCAGAGTGTTCTCCAAGATTGACCTTCGCTCTGGCTATCACCAAATCAAAATCAGGCCATGTGACATTCCAAAGACTGCCTTTTCCACACGATATGGACTTTATGAATTCCTGGTTATGTCCTTTGGACTCACGAATGCCCCAGCCTATTTCATGTACCTCATGAATTCGGTCTTCATGTCTGAACTAGACAAGTTTGTGGTGGTTTTCATTGATGACATTCTTATATATCTAAGAATGAGGAAGAGCATGTCGAGCACCTTCGCATTGTTCTTCAAAGATTGAGAGATCACCAGCTCTATGCCAAGTTCTCCAAGTGTGAATTCTGGCTTGAGAGCGTGAAGTTTTTAGGTCACACGGTTTCCAAGGATGGTATATCCGTGGATCCAACCAAAGTGCAAGAGGTGCTAGATTGGCAACCACCTACATCTGTCCACGAGATTCGGAGTTTTCTGGGTTTAGCCGGTTATTACCGTTGTTTTATTCCGGATTTCTCTCGGATAGCAAAGCCCATGACCGAACTCTTGAGGAAGGGAGTTAAATTTGAGTGGAATGACAAATGTGAGGAAGCTTTCCACACCTTGCGAAGACATTTAACTTCAGCCCCAGTTTTGGCTCAGCCCGATTGCACCAAGCCTTATGATGTCTATTGCGATGCATCAGGCACCGGTCTTGGCTGTGTTCTCATGCAAGAAAACCGAGTGATTGCTTATGCTTCTCGAGCACTTCGGCCTCATGAGCAAAACTACCCCACGCACGATCTTGAGTTAGCAGCGGTCATTCATGCTCTCAAGATGTGGAGACACTATTTGATGGGTGTTCCCTGCAACATATACACAGACCACAAGAGCCTCAAATATGTTTTCACTCAGGCACATTTGAATATGAGACAGCGAAGATGGTTGGAGTTAGCAAAGGACTATGACCTTAGTGTGCATTATCACCCCGGGAAGGCTAATGTAGTTGCGGATGCACTAAGCCGCAAGGCTCGTTGTCATTGTCTTTCCGTGGAGTCCTACGCTGACACCCTGTGTCATGAAATGGCAAAGCTCAATTTGGAGATTGTTCCACACGGGTACTTCAGCCATATTGCAGTGGAACCAACCTTGCACGATCAGATTGTTGTAGCCCAATTAAATGACGCGAGCATTAAATCCTTAAAAGGAAATTGTCCAAGGAGAAGGTGAAAGAGAAGTACAAGTGTTTCCGGCTAGATGGGCAGGGAGTAATGTGGTTTGGGCATTGCCTCGTGGTGCCTAAAACACGGAACTCCGGAGGAAGATTATGGATGAGGCACATCTCTCTAAATTTCTATTCATCCCGGCAGCACCAAAATGTACCAAGATTTGAAACAAAACTTTTGGTGGACTCGGATGAAGCGAGAAATTGCCACATATGTGTCGGAATGTGACACCTGCCAGCGGGTTAAGGCCAGCCACTTGAAGGTAGCAGGCACGCTTCAACCTCTACCTATTCCTCATGGAAGTGGGAAGACATAAACATGGACTTTATTGTTGGACTTCCCAGAACCCCTCAGGGGCATGATTCTATTTGGGTAATTGTGGACCGCCTTACCAAGACCGCACATTTTATTCCGGTCAATACCTTTTATAACGCTAAGAAGTACGCGGAGATTTATTTGGAGCGGATCGTTGTCTACATGGGGTACCCAAGACGATAATTTCAGATCGTGGTGCTCCGTTCGTAGCACGCTTTTGGGAACAATTGCAATTATCCCTAGGCACCAAACTGATCCGTAGTTCAGCATATCACCACAAACCGATGGGCAGACGGAAAGGGTAAATCAAATACTTGAGGATATGCTTCGAGCTTGTGTTATTCATTATGGGAAGAATTGGGAGAAGTGTCTATCCCTGGCCGAATTTTCCTATAACAACAGCTACCAAGCGAGCCTTAAAATGGCACCTTTCGAAGCCTTGTATGGTAGAAGATGTCGGACCCCGTTGTGTTGGTCCCAGGCAGGCGAGAGGTATGCTTATGGCCCTGACCTTGTAAAGGAAGCAGAGGAAAAGGTTAGAATCATTCGTGAAAATTTGAGAACTGCCCAGTCAAGGCAGAAGAGTTACTTTGATCAACGGCGGAAGCCACTTCAGTTTGAAGTTGGTGATCACGTGTATCTTAAAGTCTCCCCGACCAAAGGTGTGCAAAGATTCGGACTAAAAGGAAAGCTTGCACCTCGTTATATCGGCCCGTATGAAATTACTCAGCAATATGGGCCGGTAGCCTATCAAGTGAGGCTTCCCGAAAAACTCTCAGCTGTACACGATGTATTTCATGTTTCTCAACTTAAGAGGTGTCTACGTGTCCGACCGAAGTTGTTGAACAAGAGGAACTCTCGGTTGAACCGGATCTCTCTTATGATGAGCATCCCGTTAAGATCCTCGACGAGAAAGAGCGACAAACACGAAGGAAGGGAGTTAAAATGTACAAAGTTCAGTGGAGTCATCACTCCGAAGATGAAGCCACGTGGGAAACCGAGGACTATCTTAGGAAGAATTTCCCCGACATACTTTCATAAGCCGAGGTATTTCTTTTCCCCTCTCTATCTCTAGGTTTAATCGAATCTCGGGACGAGATTCCTTTAAGGGGGGTAGGCTGTGACATCTCTGATGTCAAAAGAATTAAAAAGTGCAATTAAATCAATGCAACAGGGAATTGGGTTGAAATTCAAAATTCGTCAAAATTCAAGTATAATTCAAAAACAAGGGTTGTTTGGCACCCAACTGAAATCTAAAAAAATCTCGGACCAAAAAGATTAGTTGTCATCACCAACAGCCCTTCGCGACAACCTCGCCACGGCGTTCGTTCCGCTCGATGGCCCCTCGAGCGGGGATGTCCGTCACGATCGAGCTTAGCCGGATGTCCGTC
>JACEFO010002510.1:0-12866 GCA_015342445.1 Digitaria exilis
TAGCTGCAAAACATCCACTCGAGATCCTCCCATTCCGGAAGCTGAGTTTGCCTCTTATTCATCTGTCGTCGAATCACCATCATCTCTGGTGCACTAGACAGGGCCAGACTCAAGGAACTGGCTGTCCGTACGATAAGGCACTCACGAGCTGGCCGCTCTATTCCCTCCTGCGTCAGGCTAGGAACTCCCTTCTTCTTTAGGACCGTCAGTCCCTCAGGCACATGGTGAGCACGGGAAGGCTTCACTGAACTGCTGCCAAGTGATCTGGTTGCGATCGGGTTGCGCGATATTGGTATGCTACCACCAGTCGAGAGCGGCTCCTTCAAATTGTCCAGAGGCGTAGAGCACCTTCTCCCTGTCATCACACTGAGCAATGTCGAGCTGTCTCTCCAGCTGCCTTGATCCAGTCTTTAGCTTCTATCGGGTCCTTGCGCGGGGAAATACTATTGGCGGAGCGCCCCTTCAAGGGTGCCCCCCTCCTGTCCCGGATGGGCTGGGGAAGGTGGCTGAACAGGGGTGTCTGCAGGTTCTGCTGGCGCATACAAAGCTATGGCCTGAGTCAACTGTTGCATCGTCTGTGTCTGCAAGCGGACTAGATCTTCCATGGTGGGCGGCTGGTTCTGGTTTCTGATTCTGATCGGGTTCTGGTTCTGGTTCTGGGTTTGCCACCACCCATCGATCCTCTGTCCCAACCATCTGTCATAAATCAAAATCCCAACATTCATAATCACAGTTGTGTCTGATCCAGTATCAAGAACAGAAGCAATCCATTGACAAGATAAGGTTCTCAGGCGATAGGAAAGATGATAGATGATATGCAAAGGAGAGATTAGGAACCCATCTATCTATCACTAAATTCCTTATACCTTAATCCAATACTAGATGATTGCAGACTTCCATCTGCGCTCATCACAAACATTACAAAGATCCCAAATCACACATAAGCATAATGACAATTCATTCAAGCATTCAAAGACAAGGTTCACACAAGACTCGACACTCTTAGACTAGTTTTGGACTCGAAAACGTTCTATTTTGATCTCCACTAGCATTTAGGGTGAGATGGTGGTGCGGCGAGCTAGGGTGCTGTATCTAGTCCTTCTGCGTGGGGTGGCGACTGTGCACCGAACTCTGGACTGCGTGGCGCAGGTCCTTCCGAACACAGTGCTGCATCTCCTCTTCTTCTCTTGTTGTTCTCTAACTCGGCCTTGGTCCTAGCTCCTAAGTTCGCTCCCTGCCTAGAAGCTCCTGGTCGGCATCCGGGTTGCGTGCCACCGACGGGTTACTCATCGATGCGGGGTGGAAGGTAGCCATCAGTGCTCTTGCGGACTATCTATTCTCTGTCGAGCCATCTATGGAAGTGAAAACTAGAGGAGGGCCTTAGTTTAAAGCTTAGAAAGTTTTCAAAAAGAACAGAGGTAGAATAGAACACCATTTTCAACAGAACTCAACTCTAGGATGTAAAATAATTTTTAGAGCAAGATTTAAGGCAAGTTCTAATCGACCGTTCTATCTAGGCTGTGATCCTACAGTCAGCACGGCTCTGATACCAACTTTGTAACACCCCAGATTTCCAAGAAATCCGAATGCTTCCATATGTGTGCCCAGGATGTCCACAGAACACATATAGATTACAAATATTGAATCACAGAGAACACAATGCTCGAATAAAATAGTTTATATCAGAGTTTAACACAAGACATAGTCTTAAACAAATAACACAGCGGAAGACTTAATACTATTAAACGTCTTAACTAGTAGAGCCTCAATCCACAGGGACACCGACTGGTTGAACACAGCTTAGAAGTACGGCAGATCCTCCGGAAACTCAGCAAGCGACTGATCATTCATTGCTCCATCTGTTACCCATCCGGGATTTTGTTGAATAGTTGCAAGTGTAAGTAAACCATCTTACTTAACAAGTATAACACGGGTTATGCAAGGACAAAAGCTTGACACGGTTATACTGCATTAGCACTTTTTAGTTGATTCATTTTATTATCTTCCAACTTACTACAAATGAGTAGAACCCAAGTATAAACCCATTAATAAGGTATAAGTGATTATAGAGCAAACCAACATCAACCACTAATATCATCTTCTAATCAAAAAGGATCCAGGCCGCTCGTGTCCGTGAGCACGGCTATCATGATAGATTCAACACTCTGCAGAGGTTTCGCCCTTTACCCGCCGGTCACATAAATCCAAAAGAACTTATGTTACGAGGACTTTCACAAAACACCCTAACAAGCACAGTAGCCGTTTTGGTTCAACATAGGCAGCATAACCCGAGGCATCGAGATTGACGTACGCTCAGGGCGCAACGTGAGGGGGTCAATGGCGTCCAGAGCGAGAGCGCAATCATCGCAACGTGTGAAGCTGCCGTACATCGGGCGCTTACATCACGGGACTTTGCCTAACGGGGCATAGCCAACGGATAAAACCGTCCTCGATGGATCAAACTATACTCTCACCCATGCACCCCACATACGCCCTTCGGTAACCACTGGCGAGCTAGAGACGTACAAGCTAAGTTATCCAAGACCAGAGCCATTATAGTTCCAACGGCGGCGAACACAGTTCCTGGGTTGCCGCTTTAAGAACCGGACCTTATGGAGAGACATTAGAACAAAGCACAAAGCACATGCTCTAATTCCTAGATCAAACCTTACAGAGACGCTAGAACAAAGCACACAGCACATGCTCTAGTTCCCCGAACCATGTTGCTAAAAAGCATTTTTAACCATCATTTGAAGTGAACCATAATTCAATATGACATAAAAATAAATGTTGGTTGCAGCGGTAGCATAGACTAACCATAATGCATAAACCCTGGGGAAACAAGGAATAAGGTAAGACTAGGAACATCCTTAGTGGTACAGTATTAGCACATGCATATGTTTTATGTATTATTCGGTGTATAGGTAACAAGGATGGTCCGTGTATTACTTGCTTCCTCAGAGAACTGCTGCTGCACCTGCTCTTACGGGAACGGGATCGTCGGGAACTCGAACGGCTCGGCAACTATCAACACTCAATCACATACAAGCATCCACACATAGCATGCAACAAGATTACTTAATTAGAACAGTACACCAAACATAAACAAAAGATGAAAAGAAGGTTTTAGAGTACTCTACGCTTCACTACGAAACGTGAGCGCGAAAATCACTCAAATCGAGTTAAAACGGAGAAACTATGCTTAAAACGGGCTCTAGGGGCTTGCTGGTAAAGATTTTAGGCTTCCAGGGGTGTTTTTGAAAGAAACCAGGGACCTAAAACGTAAATTTTTGTATAAAACCAAGGGCTGCGGCGTAAAACAACTTTCAGGACGGCGGGCATGATTTTTCAAAGAACAGGGGCTAAAACGAAGAAAAGACTTTGGTTGTAAATACTTTTGAACTGCGCTGGACCGGCGGGGTTGATTTTTGAAAAACAGAGGGCTCTTTTGAAACGCCACGGCGACTGCTGGATGCTGACGTGGGCTGACGTCACCGTGGACCGAACCGTGGACCGGCTTGAACCGCGGTTCACGGGAAACCGGCTCGGTTAAAACTGGTTTTAGATCTAACCGTCGGATTGGATCTGAACGGCTCTAACGCGTTGGGAGCTCTAGTCGCCGGAGCGCGGCGGCGCTAGCCGAAGCTCGCCGGAGTCGACGCTGCTGAGGGCTAGGGGGCTCTAAACCTCGCCGCGGCTAGCTCAAAAGGGAGAGAGAAGTTGGGGTTTGATTTTGGGGGTCGGAAGCGAACTTCGCGCGGCGGAGACGGCTCTCGACGGCCGACGGCGCTCGGTGCCTCCGGCGAGGTCGTGCGCGCGCGAGAGTGCGAGAGGAAGAGGAAAAAGGGCTGTAGGGTTTCCTCACCTCGCGGCGAATCTCGAAGCTAACCCTAGGCGGCTAGGCGGCGGCGAGACGGCGGATTGGTGGCTGGCGGCGTGGAAGCTCGGGCGGCGGCGCTAGGGTTTGAGATGCAGGGGCTAGGGATTGCGGAGAGGGGGTAGCGGCGACTTATAAAGGGGCGGTGGAGACCTCGCCGTGCGCTCCAAGCCGAGGAGTCCAAACCGGCACGGCGGCATGGCGGTGAGGAGCTCTGTCGCTCACGGCGAGAGGAGGGAGGAGAAGCTGACATGCGGGCCCGGGCCGTCAGTCGCGGCGGGAGAGAAGGAAGGCGCTGACGGGTGGGGTCCGCTGTCAGCCACAGAGGGAGGCGCAGAGCGGCTGGCGCGGAGGTGGGCCGTGCAGTTGGGCCGCGCGAAGGAGGAAAGGGTGGGGCCGCGGAAAAAGAAAAAGGGAACTGGGCCGCGGGGAAAAGAAAAAGAAAAAGCTAGGTTGTTGGGCTGCTGGGCTGAAAAGAGAGAGGGAAAAAGAGAGAGAAAGAAAAGGTTTTTCTTTTTTCAAACACTCACTTGAATTCAAATTCAAATTCAAATTTGAATTCAACAATCAAAAATAAATGCACCAGCATGTATGCAAACAATAATGGTTCTATTTCCTATATTTGCTTTTAATTATTCAAAAATTTTATTTCCCCCTATATTATTTTGAGCACTTTAATATAAAAAGCCAATTAATTTACTAAATTTTAAATTGGGCATTTTTAGGGTGTTACATTACTTGAAAAGAATGCCAAGTTCGTGTGGACACCGCAATGCCAAGGTAGCTTCGAGGAGTTGAAAGAAAAGGCTGACCACTGCACCAGTATTGGTACTGCCAGATGTTACTAAGAGTTTTTTCAGTGTATTGTGACGCGTCTCGTCAAGGATTGGGATGTGTACTCATGCAGGAGGGCAGAGTTGTGGCATATGCATCCAGACAGTTGAGGAGACATGAGTTGAATTATCCGACACATGATCTGGAATTTGGCAGCCGTGGTACACGCGTTGAAGATCTGAGGCATTATTTGATTGGACACAAGTGTGACATCTATACCGACCACAAGAGCCTTAAGTATGTGTTCACGCAATCCGGAGTTGAATCCGAGTTGAGGCAACGTCATTGGCTTGAGAAGATCAATGACTTTGAACTGGAGATTCACTACCATCCAGGGAAGGCTAATTTGGTGGCCGATGCTTTGAGTAGAAAGAGTTATGCAAACGTGCTGACGAGACAGAATTTGCCGGAAGAGCTTAGTAGGGAATTTGAACGCTTGAACTTGGGTATGGTAGCCAACGTGACTGAGCTAGAAGTGGAGCCAACTCTTGAACAGGAGATCCGAAAGGTCAATTGGTGGATGAGGAAATCAAGGAATTGATTAAGAAGGTTGGGACAGATAAAGCGCCAGGATTCCGATTGGATGATCAAAGGTACAGTATGGTATGGTAACAGAATAGTGGTGCCAGATCAGCAGCATATCAAGGATGCTATCTTACGGAAGCGCATGAGTCAGCATATTCCATTCATCGGAAGTACCAAGATGTACTTGGACTCAAGGAAAAGATTTTTGGTGGTATGGTTTGAAAGCGCGATGTTGCAGCACATGATAGCTCTTTGCGACGTATGCCAGAGAGTCAAAGGCCGAACATCAGAGACCGGCAGGTTTGCTTCAGCCTATGAAGATACCAGAGTGGAAATGGGAGAAGTGGGTATGGATTTTTATAACAGGATTGCCCCGCACGCAAGAAAGGTTATGACTCTATATGGGTGATAGTGGACCGATTGATGAAGGTGGCTCACTTTATTCCGGTAAAGACTACATATTCCGGTGCCAAACTTGCAGAGTTGTATATGGAGCGGATTGTATGTTTGCATGGGGTACCTAAGAAGATAGTGTCAGATCGAGGCAGTCAGCTTACGTCGCACTTTTGGCGCAAGTTACATGAGTCCATGGATACTAAGCTTCACTTCAGTTCCGATTACCATCCGCAGACGGACGTCAGACTGAGAGGACGAATCAGATATTAGAGGATATGTTGAGGGCATGTGCATTACAGTATGGGAGTAGTTGGGAGAAGAGTTTGTGTTATGCAGAGTTCTCGTACAACAACAGCTACCAGCAGAGTCTCAAGATGTCACCATTTGAGGCATTATACGGAAGGAAGTGCAGGACACCGTTGTTTTGGAATCAGACCGGGGAAGGTAAAGTATTTGGACCTGAGGTCTTGAAGCAGGCAGAAGAACAAGTGCAGGTTATCAGGCAGAATTTGAGAACAGCTCAGTCACGGCAGAAAAGTTATGCAGATGTAAGGCGACGAGATCTCAGCTTCGAGATTGGTGACTTTGTGTACCTCAAGGTGTCACCAATGAGAGGTGTGAAGAGATTCAATGTTAAAGGGCAAGCTAGCACTTGCTACATTGGACCATTCAAAATATTGGAACGGGAGAGGTGAAGTGGCTTATCAGTTAGAGTTACCAGAGAAACTGGCAGGAGTGCATGATGTGTTCCATGTGTCCCAGCTGAAGAAGTGTTTACGGGTGCCAGAGGAAACAGATTCCGTTGGAGAGTTAAATGTGCAAGGGGATCATTACTTATGAGGAATATCCGGTCAAGATCCTAGAGGAGTCCGAGAGAGTCACCAGGAACGAAGTGATACGTATGTGCAAGGTTCAGTGGAATCCGTCATACAGAGGATGAGGCAACCTGGGAACGGGAGGATGATCTCAAGACAGAATATCCATATCTCTTCCAATCCATGTCCGAATCTCGGGGACGAGATTCATCTTAAGGGGGTAGGTTTGTAACACCCTAAAAATGCCCTATTTAAAATTTAGTAATTAATTGGCTTTTCCTATTTAAGTGCTCATGAAAAATGTAGGGAAAATAAAAATTTTGAATAATTAAAAGCAAACATAGGAAATAGAAACATTATTGTTGCATTCATGCTGGTGCATTTATTTTTTATTGTTGAATTCAAATTTGAATTTGAATTTGAATTCAAATGAGTGTTTGAATAAAAGAAAAACCTTTTCTTTTCTCTCTCTCCTTTTCAGCCCAGCCGGCCCACTCCTCCTTTTCTTTTTCTTCCCGCAGCCCCAGCTAACCTCTCTGCGCGGCCCCAGCAACCACGGCCCAGCTCGGCCAGCCCACCACTGCGCAGCCCAGCAAGCAGCCCAGCCCAGCTCCGCGCGCTCCCTCTGTGACTGACAGCCTGGTCCCACTTGTCGGTGCTTTCTCCTCCGCAGCACGCGCGCCTCCTCTTTTCTCCCTGCCACTGACACCCCGGGCCCGCTTGTCATCTCCTCCTCCTTCCTCCAGCAGTAGCCGAGCGGGACTCCGCGCCGCCGCTGACTCCGCCTCGCGCACGCCTCCGCGCGGCTTGGCGCGCACGCCCAAGGAGCCTCAAGCCCCTTTATAAGCCGCCACCAACTCCCTCGAGCCGCAGCCCTAGCCCTAGTCGCCTCCAGCTCTGAGCGCCATCGCTAACCCTAGCCGAGCCGCCGCCGTCACCAATCCATCGCTTCGCCGCCGCTTCGTCGCCGAGAACCTGTCAGGAGTTTCGCGTCGAGGTGAGGAAACTCCACGGCTGGTTATTGCCCGCTCTCTCCCTCGTTTCCGTCCGCGCAAGCTCGCCGGAGCGGCCGACCCGCCTCCGCTCGCCGCCGGCCACCACCGCGGCCTAAACCTCTCCCCTGACCCCCAAAACCGAACCCACATCGTCTCCTTTACCTCTAGGACCAAACGCGGCGAGAAACCGAGCCCCCTAACCCCCAGCCGAGCCAAATCCGGCGAGGACGCCGCCGCGCGCCGTCGCGAGCCGCTGTCCCCGGCGACCCTTGAGCTAGATCTAACCCCAGCCGTCAGATCTAAATCCAACGGCTCGCGTTAGATCTAATCCGAGTCAAACCGGTAACCCCGAGTCAGCCGTGGTGGGTTTTGCAAAAGAGCCCTGCAGTTTTTAGAAATCAACCCGCGGTCTAGCGCACTTCAAAAGTATTTACAACCAAGTCCTTTTTCTTTCGGTTTTAGCCCCTGCTCTTTTGAAAAAATAGCACCCGCCGTCCTGAAAGTCGTTTTTACGCCACAGCCCCTCGTGTTTTTTATTACGAAATTATGTTTTAGGTCCCTGGTTTCTTTCAAAAACACCCCTAAAAGCCTAAAATCTTTACCAGCAAGCCTCTAGAGCCCGTTTTTAAGCGTAGTTTCTTCGTTTTAACTCCGTTTTGAGTGATTTTCGCGCTCATGTGTTTGTAGTGAAGCGTAGAGTAACTCTAAAACCTTCTTTTCATCTTTTTGTTTATGGTTGGTGTATTGTTCTAATTAAAATATCTTGTTTGCATGTATGTTTGGACGCTTGTGTGGTGACCGATGTGAGTAGTTGACGAGCCGTTCGTGTTCGCCGACGATCCCGTTCTCGAAGAGCAGTTGCAGCAGCAGTTCATTGAGGAAGGCAAGTATAACACAGACCATCCTTGTGTTACCTATACACCGATTAATCACATAAATCATATGCATGTGTCTAATACTGTTAATCACTAAGGATGTTCCTAGTCTTTACCTTATTCCTTGTTACCCGGGGTTTTATGCATTATGGTTAGACTATGCTACGCGCTGCAACCAACATTTATTTTTAATGTCAATATTGAATTAATGGTTCACTTCAATGATGATTAAAAGATGCTTTTTAGCAACATGGTTCGGGGAACTAGAGCATGTGCTGTGTGCTTTGTTCTAGTGTCTCTATAAGTTTGATCTAGGGAATTAGAGCATGTGCTTTGTGCTTTGTTCTAATGTCTCTCCGTAAGGTCCGGTTCTTAAAGCGACAACCCAGGAACCTGTTCGCCGCCATTGGAACTATAATGGCTCTGGTCTTGGATAATTAACTTGTACGTCTCTAGCTTGCCAGTGGTTACCGAAAGGCGTATGTGGGGAACATTCGTGAGAGTATAGTTTGATCCATCGAGGACGGTTTTATCCGTTGGCTATGCCCCGTTAGGCAAAGTCCCGTGATGTAAGCGCCCGATGTACGGCAGCTTCACACGTTGCGATGATTGCGCTCTCGCTCTGGACGCCATTGACCCCCCTCACGTTGCGCCCTGAGCGTACGTCAATCTCGATGCCTCGGGTTATGCTGCCTATGTTGAACCAAAACGGCTACTGTGCTTGTTAGGGTGTTTTGTGAAAGTCCTCGTAACATAAGTTCTTTTGGATTTATGTGACCGGCGGGTAAAGGGCGAAACCTCTGCAGAGTGTTGATCTATCATGATAAGCCGTGCTCACGGACACGAGCGGCCTAGATCCTTTTTGATTAGAAGATGATATTAGTGGTTGATATTGGTTTGTTCTATAATCACTTATACCTTAATAATGGGTTTATATTTGGGATCTACTCATTTGTAGTAAATTGGATGATAATAAAATGAAACAAATAAAAGTGCTACTGCAGCTTAACCGTGTCTAGCCTTTTGTTCTTGCATAACCCGTGTTATACTTGTTAAGTAAGATGGTTTACTTACACTTGCAACTATTCAACAAAATCCCGGATGGGTAACAGATGGAGCAGTGAATGATCAGTCGCTTGCTGAGTTTCCGGAGGATCTGCCGTACTTCTAGCTGTGTTCAACCAGTCGGTGTCCCTGTGGACTTGAGGCTCTACCTAGTTGAGACGTTTAGTAATATTAAGACTTCCGCTGTGTTAATTGTTTAAGACTATGTCTTGTGTTAAACTCTGATATAAACTATTTTATTCGAGCATTGTGTTCTCTGTGATTCAATATTTGTAATCTATTTGTGTTCTGTGGACATCCTAGGCACACATATGAAGCATTCGGATTTCTTGGAAATCTAGGTGTTACAGTTATTTAATGAGCGTATGAAATTGTCAATATGTTGCCTTGGTGACATATGAAACATTGCCCGTTCATGTTGAACGTTCGGGTGCCACCTCTATAGTGGGTGGTAATGTATGGAAATGCTTTCGTGAGTGCTGGCACGAAAAGTTGATTATATATGCTCTAGAATGGAATTTTCTGCAGGTACACTAACCATGATTCCGTAAGATAAACGGTTAGAAAAGTTCGGCTAGTTAATATAGGGAGAGACGGATATTGCCTAGCCACCGGCACTAACTTCGTAGGCCAAAAGTTATTGGCACGTGTGTTGGTGAGAACGAATAGGCCGCTCATGCATTGCAATTCACTGAAATTTGTTGAACCTTAATGCACGACCATCGAACTACCACCATCAAAATTTGAATAAACAACCGGAAAGTGTGCCAAAACTCTGCCGAAAACAGTCTGTTTGCATCATTAATTCGAACCTGAAAACTTTGTCAAACGAAAAAAGTGTTCAACATGAAAGTTGTCATAAATGTTATCTAGTTTGTGCTGTAGAAATTTCAGCAAGTTTGGTTCAGTAGAATGAGAGCTATGCTTAAAACAGTAACCCCCTGTCTGCTGGAAATTTCTGGAACAGTGAGTTAAAAACTGAATTTTACACCTTTTTAACGACGGTTTCTGCTCAACCCTTCAACATGAAAACTTGTTTTGAAATTACTTAAACAATGTTCTGGCCAAATTTGGGAATTTTTTAGTTCATAGATGTTGAGTTTTACAATTTTTACTACACTGTCCAGAAGCTGTGTTATTTTCTTTGGCGCTAACCGGTTCTTACACTTGACCTTTTTGTTCAGATGGACGGCCACGCTGACCTTGCTAGCTACCCAATGACATCTCCTTCTCGGACTTTCTAGGATGGGAGGGTTTTCCAGCATCCTTTGGTCCGTTTTGCAGGCGCTTGATTATCCAACCCTGCCACAATATGAGAGAACCATCATCCGTGACCGAGGCGTAACTCGATCCGGTGTGCGTTTGGTGGTGCATGGCCACCCACCATGTCCTAGCTCTCCCACATGGAGTATGGAAGTCCAATGGGCAAACACATAGTTTTATAAGCACAAGATTTCATGCAAAATGTGGGTTAAAATCTTACCATACCAAATCAGCATATGTGATATCAACAGCGGGAGGTAAAATAGCATCCAACCAAGTCACTCGTAAAAGTACCAATCCGGCTGGGTAGTAAAAGTGTTTCCTACTGATTTAATTCTGCTGGGATGTAAGGGGATTGATATTGTTTTGGGGGAAAATTGGATGACTCAACATAAGGTTGTGCTAGATGTTGCTGAACGAGTTGTGGAAATAAACTCGCCTACACACGGCCCTAGTGCCCTATATCTGCCACAACGGAGTTGTGCCAATGCTTGTGCTTACACAATGGTAGAAACGCAATTAAAAAGACATTCCGGTGGTATGTGATATGCCGATGTCCTTTCCGGATGATCTACCGGGGATGCCGCCGGATAGGGACATTGAATTTGTGATTGAACTCCAACTAGGCACCACACCTATATCAAAGAGACCCTATAGAATGCCACCAAATGAATTGGCTGAATTAAAAATTCAACTCCAAGAACTGCTAGGCAAGGGTTTCATCCGTCCTAGTGTGTCACCTTGGAGTTGCCCCAGCTATCTTTGTGAAGAAGAAGGATCATTCTTTGAGGTTGTGTATTGATTACCGGCCTCTCAATGCGGTGACCATCAAAAACAAGTACCCACTCCCCCGCATTCATGTCCTTTTTTGGACCAACTAGCTGGCGTCAGAGTGTTCTCCAAGATTGATCTTCGCTCTGGCTATCACCAATAAAAATTCGCCTTGTGACATTCCGAAGACTTCCTTTTCCACCTGCTACGGATTTATGAATTTCTTGGTCATGTCATTTGGGCTCACTAATGCCCCAGCCTACTTCATGTATCTCATGAATTCGGTTTTCATGTTCGAGCTCGACAAAATTCGTGGTGGTTTTCATTGATGAAATTCTCATATATTCCAAGAATGAGGAAGAGCATGCGAGCACCTTCGCATTGTCCTTCAAAGATTGAGAGACCATCAACTCTAACGCCAAGTTCTCTAAATGTGATATTCTGGCTAGAAAGTGTGAAATTCTTAGGTCACACGGTTACCCAAAGATGGTATATCCGTGGATCCAACCACAGTGCAGAGGTGATGGATTGGCAACCACCTACATCTGTCATGAGATTCGGAGTTTTCTGGGTTCAGCCGGTTACTATCGCCGCTTCATTCCAGACTTCTCTCGGATTGCTAAAACCCATGACCGAACTCTTGAAGAAGGGAGTCAAATTTGAGTGGAGTGACAAATATGACGAAGCTTTCCACACTTTGAGAAAACATTTTAACTTCAGCCCCAGTTTTAGCTCAACCCGACAAGCACCAAGCCCTATGATGTCTATTGCGATGCTTCAGGCACCGAACTTGGCTGCGTACTATGAAAGAGAACCGAGTCATTGCTTGTGCTTCTCGAGCACTCTGGCCTCATGAGCAAAACTACCCTACGCTGATCTTGAGTTAGCAAGCGGTTATTCATGCTCTCAAGATATAGAGGCACTATCTGATGGGTGTCCCATGCAACGTATATACCGACCACAAGAGCCTCAGAATATGTCCTTCACTCAGGCACATTATGAATATGAGCAGCCGAAGATGGTTGGGAGTTAGCAAAGGACTATGACCTTTAGTGTGGCATTATCACCCCGGGAAGGCTTTAATGTGGTTGCCGGATGCACTAAGCCCAAGGCTTGCTGTCACTGCCTATCCGTGGAGTCCTACGCTGACACCTTGTGCTATGAAGTGGCAAAGCTCCACTTGGACCATATTTCTGTTGAACCAACTTTGCACAATCAGATTGTTGAAGCCCAATTAAATGACGCAAAGATTAAAATCCTTTAAAGGAAATTGGCAAAAGAGAAGGTGAAGGAAAAATACAAATGTTTCCGGCTAGATGGGCAAGGAGTGATGTGGTTCGGAACATCGTTATAGTAGTGCCCAAGAACACTGAACTCCGGAGGAAGATTATGGATGAAGCCCATCGCTCCAAATTTTCTATCCATCCCGGTAGCACCAAAATGTACAAGA